>WMED01002250.1:1059-24776 GCA_019650415.1 Pipa parva
GTATAAAAGTACATTTTTTAAGATACATATGTATTTACAAAAATATTTATTTCATTAGTGCAACCTAAATTAGTATTAGTATTGAGGTGGCAGGTGCACTTTAATTCTTTTTATAGTCAATCTTATAATCAATCCCTTGATTATAACATTGTAGGCAGTCGTAACTAGCAGAAATAGCCACGCGTTTTATATTAAATTTAGATTATTAGTGATCTTCCAAAGTCCAATAACAAACAACCTGTGATTTAAAAGAATAGTAAAATCAAAATATGAAAATGACCTGTATTAATTTATAGCTACTATATATTCAATCTGTACTTCCCACGTAAACTCTAAATAATGTCTATAAAGTATATTGTTTTGATATTTAAATTTAAAAATTGGCCTTTCCTACACACTTCCTGAATATAAATTATCTGAAGCTCCATAGAAAACAATAGGACTCGATGAGGTCTGATTAACAACATGGCTGCTATCAGTAAAACATAAACAGACAAAAAGCAATAACATTCATGAATTTATCTTAAAATATAACATTATTGCAAATACTGTATTTGAATAATTTGTATGCCAAGCCAAATTGGAATTTTATTTTTGGGCATTACTGGTCCTTAATTACCAGCTAGTGTACTAGAAATTGCACAGCCCTTTCAATTAAGAAGCATTAACTGTTTGGACCAAAAAAAAAATGTGTTTTACAGATTGTCTCATAAACAGATGGTAAGGTAAGATAGATGATTTCACAGTTGTTAATTACAGCTGTCATCAGAGAGGCTATCAATTTGCTATTCATCTTGGGACTTGCTTAGCTATGGCTTTCTAAGGCACTTCACCTGCGGTGAAATCACTTTTAGTCTTAGCAATGAGTAAATCCCTGAAGTGACATACACATTGTATAAGCTAGTGGGATGTAGACAATGGCCATCTCACTCTAGAAAGGAAGTGTTGCAAGTTCACATAAAAGCTGTCAGTTTGTCTACTCCCTTGAGTGCCTTCTTACATAGCATCACTGACATTACAGATGGAAGGGTGAAATGTTACTACTACAAAGAAAGGCCTGCATTTCAAACATCTTTCATATCATAGTCTGATCATTTGAGGACTATTATCTGTGTGCCCAGTAAAGATTTGCAGCTGCATGCTGAACTCTAACAATGCTGCAGCACATTTAAGAATGTGAAAAATATAGGACAACAATAACAGCTTTGCTGGTTTGTAAAGAGGGTAGGCAATGTATCCTTCCTGCATTATACACATGAACAAGGACACAGGTTCTATTCCTGTTCTAGTTAAAAGCCAGACACTTTTCCTCCATTTGTAAAGAGCACTTATCTGGCTTTGTTGTATTGAAAAGAAACCTGTGACATTGATTATAGCTAATGTCTCACCTCTAAGTATCTGTACTTTAAAAGAGTGTAGAGAACAAAGAGGTGGCGAGACTCTCAAACACAGCATAAGATTTAATTGCTTGGATTTATAAACAAACAATATTTAATGAACTATTATTTTGCAATGTTTCTTTTTCACAAATTATATTTTCATAAATATTTCAGATGAATTTCATAATTAACAATAAAATGAAATTGAATTTAATGGCATTATTTCAGTCTGTTAGCCCTGGTACAAAACAGCAAGCCCTATATGTGTGGTAGTGCGGGATCATCTCTTTCTTTATTGGAAACCTGCAGCACACACCATTTTTAACACTAATATGGGCAAAATTTCTTAAACTCGGAAAAGCCCGTTTTAATTTTAAAAAAAGCCCGTTTTAATCGAGCGAACACCCGGACATTTCTCACGGTAAGTATCACGAGATTTGTTGCGATCGATACTTACAGAGAGAAACTTTTTCCATTGAATATTTCCATGGATAGGTAGCTACTGTATACTACACTAATGGAAAGTAAGGCTTATCTATCCATGGATATATTCAATGGAAAAAGTTTCTCTCGGTAAGTATCAATCAAAACAAATCTTGCAATAATTACCATGAGAAACTTCTGGGTGTTTGCCCAATTAAACTCAGAAAAGCGAAAACAAGCTTTTCCAAATTTTATAAATTTCACCCAAATTTAAATGTGTCACGGGAATATAAATCCATATTAATTCATAATACGTCATTTCATTATCACACATCTTTAAAAGTTACCCAAGTTATGTTCCTGTAATGAATGTCTCGCTTTTTTTTGCTCTCTGAGCCAATCGAAATACTTCAACAAGATTCTAAGCAGTGAGCGGATGCATTCCAGGTGGAATTATGGGAAAAATGAACACAAATGAAATGTATTAAATTCTAAAAAGTTGATTACAGCTTTTTAGAGTTTATCCCCTGTAGATCTCAACTGTTTGATCAGTAAAAAAAAAATCGATTGATATTTCTCGATAGATTTTTACCAATCAAAAATTTTCAATCGAGTTTTTCGATTGGATTTTTCAATGGAAAGGTAGGCCATACTTTACATTAGTAGCATGCCTATCTCTCCATCAAAAAATCTGATCGAAAAGTTTCTATCGGTAAAAATCGATCAAAAAATATCAATTGATTTATACTGATAAAACAGGGGATAAACTCGAAAAGGCTGAAATCTTTTCAAGTTTAATAAATTTCCCCCTAAAGTGCGAGGCTGCACTATTCTGCTAACTCAGGTAGTGTCTTAAACTGTTCAGATCATCATTTGGAAGTGCACATAATTGTTACTCTACTGACATGGTAGACTGCCCATTTGTTACCAGTAGGCCTTCATTTTTATTGGTCAGTAATCAGAAGTCTGCATAGCTCCTAGTTATGGTGTAATATGTTTACAAACCATGTAGTGTTTAGTTCTGTTTTCTAGCATTCAGCTATAGCAGTACTGCTATATGATATACATTTATTTCCCATTAACTGTTCTCTATGCCTTTCATATATTCTGTAAAATTAGACGACCATAAAAATATTACCTTATGGATAAGCATGGGTTGAAACAGCTTGTTTGCTTCCAAGTCTCAATAAAATAGAACTCTCTTTAAACCTACATGCAGCATTATTGATTATTCAGGTTGGATGTATGTATACATTTTCATGAAATTATATTTAATCAGAAAAACACATAGAAAGACACACACAGTATAACTTGACCGAGCAGCAGTTTCTAAAGCAAATGTTTTAACCTGAATCCATTTTAAAATTTGGAATTTGAATAGCAGTTTAGAAGATCTTTGGCCTAATAAGTTAGAACGTATTACATTTAAAGCTATTCTTTCCTTGTTGTTCAGATTTATTTAAAAAGAAATATAGTCTAATGATTTTATTTCTTTTTGACTGACTGCACCTCTCAGGCCTTACTGACTTGTTTTTGCAGTAGACATAGAAAAGAATAGCTTCTGTCTCAGATAAATAGGAAACCATGCAGAATTATAAGAAGATTAGAAGTGGAGGTAGTAGGAAGCAAGTATGTGTTACAAAAACGGAAGGTAGTGAACAGGAGAAAAACAAGCAAATTCCCCATCTGGAGCCTGGCACATATACTGCCAGCAAATTGGACTCCCGCGTGGTCTAATTCCTGCTTCACCACAGACGGCAAACTCGGCTGGGATAAAAAGAAGAAAAAAAATCTATGCAGGAGGCTGCGAGAGCACATAGAGTCTGTTCTGAGCTCCTTTCCCCAACCAGACAGAAATCAATAAATCAATAGAATATGTTCGTTGGCTGTAAAATGGGTAGGGAAGCCAGTGTCAAGCTGCTTTAAGATGGATGGACAGTAGGCTTGCAGTCTGCAGAGAGGCCAGAGGTGACTATCACCTTGAGATGAGATTGGCGACCAATAACCTAACAATCTTTTGAATCTTGAGTTTGTGATTAGGGTGTTGGGTGCAGCTGAAATCTGTTGTGCTCCTGCTAAGGCACATTACAACCTTCCTTTTGTTTTATTTTCTTCCTCCATCTCTTATTTTACTGTTGGTATAGTAGCCAGTGCCTGGCAGCTGTTCTTCTGTACCTGCTGTGCCACTCCATTGAAGAAAAGACTACAGGAGAACAAATACTAGATGTCCTGTGGCAGCAAGAATCGATTGCAAAGGGTAGGGTGTTTCTGCAAGGCAGTTGGGATTTTTTGTTAATACAGGCTCGAATGGTTATTTATCACATTTTTTGCTCTTTATTTGCTAGAAATAAAATGCATACTTTGTGTTAAATAACAATATAAAAACACCACTTTGCTGCATTCTATTACTGAATTTCAATGCATCTCTTTGTTTAGCTCCCAATCACTCTTCTACCTAATGATCTTGTGTGTATTGTAAATCCAGCAGAGAAAGACAAGCACAGATATCTGTATGCATCCCTGTGGCTTCTTTCCTATTGTTCTTGACAAACTTCCACCTTAGCATTTACAAACAGATTTTGTATTCTTGCATCCACAAAAGGGAAAAAGAAAAGCAAGTGTTTACAATAGAAATATTACATGAATTTTGGATAATGGAAGGTTGATTCTGTATGTACATAGGCCCGCATTAAATATTCAGGATGCCCAGATTTATTTTTTCAAAACGTACCAAAATGTGCAAAAAAAAAAAAAATAAACAACTAAGAAAAATAGAGAAATTTATGGAATATGATCTGGAAAGAAAGGATTCAATAATCAGTATAATTGTTTGCATGACAAAAAAAAAATACACAAGCCTTCAAATGCTCATATGTTTTGTGAATTGCTCTGGACAGACACAACATCCGTTTAAACTAATTAATTTTTACAGAAATGATAGTTCACTCTCCTTGAAAGCTTTTTAGAAATTATAACAACAACAATATTTCAATCATAAGGGCCGTCAGGCTCAGCGGAAATCATCATTCCAGAACTAATCATTCGGCAAAGAAGACTTAAATCATTTTTGACCCAGTGTTACAAATATTTCTTTATCAGAATATTACATATGTTGTTTTGAAAGATTGGCATGTTATAATACAGTAAAGCTCTGGCAATGACACCAGGGATAAACTAACACTGGGTTTAACACATACTTTTACTGGCACAGAACACAATATGTATTAAAAAGTATATATTAAAACATTAAGAACATACATTTTTTTTTAAATTGCTGCTCATAAATTGTACTTAAAAATAGTAACATTAAAATAAGAATATGTCTCAAATGCATTGATAGTTACTGCGTATTCATTCTGTGCTTCTGAAAATTCTAAAATTGTGTCAATAAAGTGAAATATTCAGCTTTAAAAATAGGGGGTTTTTTGGGCGCACTTCCTGTTAATGCATCTAAAGCACCATAGAAAATTATGGGACTAGGGGAGGTCTGTTTAACAATGCGGCTACTATGTGTAAGTATAAAAACAGACATAAAGCAATGCAATTCATGAATTAAACTTCAAAGATAATGCTTTACAGTGCTGTATTTGAATAATTGACATGCCAAACCAATTGGGGATTTTTAGTTTTTGGATGTTACTGTTCCCTCTCTCTATTGTTCCTTTCCTTTTTATCTCTCTGTTGTTTTCCTGTACTCAGTTTTAAACAAGGTTTGAAGAAAAGATATAAATTCACTGAACCGCACACAAGCTCATAGAAGGATACAACAAGCATACTTTCTAGTTTTCCTTATATAGAGAAAAAGAAAACTTTTTAAGATAATTCCTCCATTCTCCTTAGCAAGGTTGATAAGGCTGACAGCTAATATTGGGCCAATTCCTAGAGTTAAAAGGTGCTATTAGGGAAGATTCTACTATAGTCATCAAATTTAACCAGGGTTGTTAATTTGTTATAGGAGTATACCTAAAGGTACTCGGGTGAATATAAATATTACTGTCTCCTTTGTTTCAACTGATTTTAAAGGCGTCAGAATGAAAAAGACTAATTGCCATTTATACTTCTGGGGGAAGAGTCTTTTTCACTTAATTGAGAACCAAGGAAAAGTACAAGGATAAACAGAGAAAGGTATTCTGGGAACATAGTATCTTTCCATATACTTTATTATATCAGAGTCACCACAACAAGTGTTAATATTTATTGCTGTAACATGTTTCTTTATGCAAGGTTTTGAATGCAGAGTAAAAAAAAAAAAACTAGGTATCATTTATGCATGTTTATTGATTTTTTTTTCCCGAAACTCTGCTCTACAAATCCTGCCTTTGTCCCTGGAGTTTATGCTATGATATATGTATGAGAGAACATTAATGATACACAACACATCACAACACCTGCCACAAGGATATCATAATGGCATCATGACTAACTTGATCATAGAAGAGGAGTAATTGTAGCAACCTCTGTAATGTAATCGTTGGATGCACTCAAGTGTCATAGGTTGGTATGGATCTATGTTAACTGGTACCTTGTGCAAAAATAATATTGGAGCTATTCTCAAAGCAAATTGTAAAGTCATTATATTGATGATAACATGTTTTTATTAATATGAAATACAAAGGTAAATTCACTACTCTTATGTCACACTTTCAACTATCAGGATAGCATGGAAATCCATAGGCTAGATAATAGACTTATACTCCCAGCGTATTCTCAGAAAAAGTGGGAGCATTTAGGATACCAATGCTGGCACACACTCACACAGAGAATTCAAAGGCATCAAAAGTTCCTTATAATTAAAAGAAAGAGCTGAGTGTACTCATTTGCAGAATATGATTATAAATATTAAAAATATCATAACCTCTTATTTGGATCTTGGGTAGGGTTTTGCTACTGCTAGCCACAATAAGGAAATCTCTGATAGCTATTCCTAGCCTACCACTAAAGCGCTGGACTGTATTTGATAGACTTTTTTTCCATACTATTGTGTATATAAACCCATTACTCCTGATAGGACAATGCGCTGCCAATTATTTTAATGCATCTGGACACATATATAACAAAATATTTTTTACTTACAACAAATCCATCTAGGGATCATTCTGGTAGACCATAACTATTGGAGAAATCATATCCTATATTTTGCCATGTATTTTTTCCATGTACTCTGACATCCTTCTTCTGTGAAGGGGTTGGTGGATCAAATGGCATAATTTCCAATGGACAGATTCACTTACAAGGGGAACTCCTCTATGCTCTTAGAGCTCATACCTGCATGTAGGTGGACCAAATGCTATTTCACACATACATCATACATACATATGGAACATGAGTTATTGATAACTTTGGTTTCTTCATTCTACAATGCAGAGGTTTGACCTGCATGTCATAGACATGAATGTCATTACCATGACAACCCACAATAATATTCTTATTAGAATGTCATAATTTTATGGAAAATGTCACATTCTAGATTGCAGGATGTGACAAAAAAATGCAAGCTTCATCTGTATAATGACATATTGATTAAAGTGAACATTATATTTTTTAAGATAATGTTTTTTGGGTGAGTTTTAGTCTAGTAATAATTCTTCAAATAAACTGTATATTTGCACCATAAATGAAGATTTAATAAAATTCATGGGATTGGAGAGAATTAGAAGTAAGAAATGTTTGTATCTCATCCTGGACACTTAATTAGTATTACACATAATGTTGATTAAAGAGGTTTCACAAATTGTTACTGAAAGAATACATTTAAAATGTGGACCTCAAACATGCGAGGATACCCCTAAACAGCAGTCCCCATCCTAAAGGAATTTTGTTAAGTAACCTACCCTAAATAAAAAAACAAAAATAGATATCTTAAATATCTCCCCACATAAAAATAGCTTTAAATTTATGTTGATTTTCTTTCATGTGTCTCAAGACTACAGTTACATTGATCTGATTTTTAACACAAAATTGAATTGGAAACTGGACAGGGTTTTACTACTACCCTTGTTCTTCCAGGAAAATATTGGGTAAGGTGGCTACATGTACTGTTGTCTCTCAAGTGGAATGCTGTGCTTCAGTGGTCTAGGACCTCAAGAGTTTTGAAGGCTGGATATATGTTTAGCAGTGAAGTACAAAGGCAAATAATCATATGTCCTTAAAATAATAGAATGAAATATAAATATGATCAATTAATCATATTTTATATTAGAAAAAAAACCAATATAAAAGAGGTCATTGTCTCCCTCACTGATTTACAAACATACTGTACTTCTCCACCCTGAAGGGTTTTCATGATATTGCAGGCTCGGTTCATTTTTCTTTAAACAGGCACACTATTCCCTTAACCTGTTAAGTGTCTGATGACCATATTTTGCCAGGCACATTTTAAGTATTATAAACTATATTTTTGAAGAAGAAGAATTATATTTTTATATTGTATATTAAATGGAAAACAATATTGTTTGTAAAGTCCCTGCATCTGTTAAGCACAATAATATAGATCTGGAGGACCCCTGTAGCATGGAGAAACAATAGTAGATCCTGGAAACATCCCCTTTAAGAGGGATGTGAGTGAACAGTGGCACCAACCAACCAACTACCAACTATATTACTATATACCTCAAGCTAGACAATCTGTTGTGGTTGGTGTAGGTGACTGTACCTGGGCACAGATTCTTCTTTCATTTGGAGTATTTTCTTAATTTTTTTTTTTTTATAATACCTATGGAAAATGTCAATAACTTTAGCAAAACTGGATGGACTTGTGTCTTTTTTCAGCCTTAAACTATGTTACTATGTTAAAAATTAAAGTACACAATATTTCAAACAAAACAATTCCCAGTTTGGATAGATACATACATTTCAACGCACAAGGGCGTACTGCTCCAAATGTACCACTCAAAGGTGGTGAAGCTTCAAGGGTGAAATTTATTAAACTCGGAAAAGCTGTTTCGGTATATATATATATAAAATGTAGGATAGAATGGTCATATTAGTCCACAGATGCAAAGAAAATGAGTATTGCAATACTTGGTGATACCTTTTTTATTGTACTAACAGTTAGTTTAGCTTATCTATCTTGTATTTCAATACATATATATGTTTTCAAATGAATTAACCTTCTACATAAAACAAAACATACAGAGTTAAGAAGAAGAAACACATAGCCTTCCTTTTGAAGTCATATAAAAAGTCAATATCAAACTGTATGTGAATATGCAGGTCATATATCAAAATATACATCACCATTGATTTCAGCAGCTAAAATCAATACAGCTTTATGCTTTATGGGTTATGCATCATTTTAGTCATATTTACTCTAGAAATATACATGTTAATATACTAGATAAAAATATAATGTATTTACTCAATTATGTAATTGAAATAAAAATATTAGAAAAACATTGTATATTTATATTTTCTCCTTTATAATATTTGAATTATTCATTAGATTGTTTTGCTTACATTTTAACTGAGATGCACAATTAAAATGAAACAGATGCAAATCATGTGATAGGCTTATAGACTACCTTCAGGGGGAGCTGTATCAGTAACAGGAGAGAGTTTAAAGGGGGTTATTCACTAAAATCCAAATTGTTGCGTATAGGTGTAAATTTGCCAGACAAAGACAGTCGCTATAGGCTGCTACTGTCACAGTCGCGTCTTCATAATGAGAATATTGTTGCAGTCGCGACTTTATTATGGGGAAATTGACACAGATTTGCTATGGGAATCTGCTGTTTGAGAATTCGACTGTCGAATTCACACCTTAGTGAATAACCCCCTCAAGTGATTATTTACTACATAAAAAAAGCTACAGTGATCAAATTCTAAATGTGTTATTAGTCTGTATAAATAAAGTTTCACTTATATAGCCATGTAATCTTCTGTCCACTGATGCAGTCTCGCCTCAAAGCTTATGTGAATTAGCCAAATGTAGCTAAAGGCAACAAAAATACACATCTTGGGTTGGTGTATAAATGTGAAGAAAGGGCGACTCTACCAATCAATTTCGTACAGTAAGTGTACTTAACATGTAACCAGGAAAGACAATATTCTACAGTAAGTCTCAGTCTCTATAAACACACACAAACCTGCTTTCTCTAATTCCCTGATGTCGTACAGTACAGAGTATGATTCACTTATTGCTACCTAAACATCCAACCTAAAGAAAGCAATATCAGAAAAGATAATATTGTCAGTATCTTCTTCAGCCCCAAGCTAAATTATAGCAGAGGGAAAAGCACTAAAAGTCTAATAGAAGTGCGCCTTTGGTCTCTGGTCTTAGTAATTCCCAAGTAAATTCCCCCTTTGTAAATTAATTGAGTACATCTTAGGTAGGTTTCATAATTAGACGCATTCAAGTACAGAAATATTTGTGGAGATGCAAATAAATCCTATTAATTGTTGCTGCTCTGGTGATTCACATTTACACAGAAAGTCTGGATGTAGCGGCCCTGTGTATGAAACACTGACTTTCCCTGTGGCACACAGCCAGCAGTTATTGTGTCATGCAAGGATTTCCAGTGGGGCTGAAGGTTTGCTGGGAGGGTTTATGTATATCTGCATGCAGCTGCAGCCACCTGTCATCTCTCATATCAAGCACTGATTTAATGTTCTTCCCAGTACACATATTCTATCAGAATATTCAAAGTAGGTTCAAAATGACTTAGAGCAGAATTATGCAACTAGTAGTAATTCATTTACATTGTACTGGGTCTGTGGCTAGAGATACGCATAAAAAAAAAAACTTTTTTAGATGTTCAGTTTACAAATCACTTCAAAGTGAAGTGCAGCAAACGTTAGGATTTTATTTTGCCTTTAATGTTTAGCCTCCATTTAAAGCATGTTACAAAGGAGTCAGTTAAAGGAACTGTAAGAAACCAGACCATGCAAATG
Source organism: Pipa parva (assembly GCA_019650415.1). Lineage (NCBI taxonomy): Eukaryota > Metazoa > Chordata > Amphibia > Anura > Pipidae > Pipa > Pipa parva. Next base: position 11,751 of record WMED01002250.1, read on the forward strand.
CAAGTATTTAGACTGCTCAAAATATAGCTTCCAATAAAGCCCCATTTGAAAATTTGCTGATGACCTAGGACAGGGGTCGGCAACCTCTGCACAGGACGGAGCCATTTCACTCCCTCCTCCATTTGGGAAAATTTTTTGTGGAGCAGCAAAGAGGGGGGAGCGCGCTCTCCAGATCACATGACCTGCTGATGTCCTATCAGAAGTAGCGTTGGAGGCCATGGGTGTGGGGAGGGAGATGTGCTCAGAGCCACAACAAGGCAGCTGAAGAGCCATGGTTTGCTGACCCCTGGTCCACGCTCAGCCTGAATTTCTATTTTTGGGGATCAACTGTAGTTCAACGAATTTGAAGACTGATAGGTCAATGAAGCATGTATGTTAAGATACACAAATATGTTATAATAGCTTCTCAGATCAGTCAGAGTCTGAAACTGGGTAGCCTGAATATAATGGTTATGGCCACCTTAAGAGGTTCAACAATTTTTGAATGGATTTAAATGGATTTCAATAGAACAACATAAATAAACCTCTCTCTTTACTGCTAAGCAGATAATGATTTAAATTGGACATGCTGGCATTGCCTTTCATACATTTTCTTTTTAAATGGAATAATAAAGTATTTAACTATTTCTACTGGAGTGCCAGAGATTTGCATTTTATTTTTCTCATTTTGGATTTTCGTGGTTTTGGGACACGTTTTCTCCAGAGCACCTGGCAGATTTACAATGTAAGTAATACCGTATTAACTCTTATTTTTGGTCAAGTCACCGTGTTCTTTTGTGCAGATAATGATTTAAAGCAGCTACAGTTAGAGTATTTTGGCCTGAATTCAGCAGGTGGTACTTACAATTCACACAGATCAACATTAATTTTAAAGAGAAAACATTTGTGGTTCCCTGTAGCTGATAATGCAGTAAAGCATACTCCTTCTTTAGGTGAAAGCCTTTTAAAGAAAGAAAACTGTTGGATTAACATATGCTCATTGGTAGGTTTACATTTCTAGCATTGTGTTAGGAGTGAACAGTGTATCTATAACTGACTGTCATTGGAAGTGATTCTGCCTTGTGAGTGAAAACACTGATGTAGCTCATACAGTTATAAAATAACCTCGCATTAATTTGCTGTCCTTACATCCATCCCTATAAATCTATGATTTGTGATTTAATAAAGCAAAATCCTAATTTTTTTGTCTTTCATGTTTTTACCGTTTTTTCTTACACCTTTTTGGCCTTGTCAAAACACATCGTTTAGTCAGGGACTAAAAATATTTTTCTATTGATTCAGTGTATTGATTTTTTTTAATCTGTACTTTGGCTTAGAGAGTTGGGTGAAAGGTGAAAGTTCACTGGCTTAGTCCAACGTTTTATCTGGACTGCCACAGAATGTATTGGCAGAAGATTTGATTTACCTTCCCGGTCACATCAGCTGCAGTCCTTTCAGCCACTGCAGGCTATGTACAAGCTAATTCCAATCATGGCTGTTGTTGACAACATCTAGATTGGTATGTTGTCTCAATTTTCTCAATCATTGCTTAGGAACAGCATACATTTAGGGTATCCTCATAAGGAATGAAAGAGAAAATACAATAAGTGCACAAAGCCATCTATAATTTAATTTTGCTTGGATATGGCCTCTATACAGAAAAGGCACTTGTTCTTTTTTTTTGATATTTTGCTACAGTACCTAAATTAAAAAAAAAGGGTATCTGATAAAAATGTGTACTATCATTTCATTGAAATATTAATGTTAAGTTTGTATTGCTAAAGTGCAATACAAATAAAATACTGCAGAAGGTATCAAATAAGAGGTGTGGAAACAACTAAATTTCCTTCAGTGACAATAGAAAGAATTAGTATTCTGGGTCCAATACTTGAGTAGGCAACAATAACATATATTTTTTACCTTCATTCTTATCCTCTTCTTTCCACAGCCTTTTCTAGACACACTTGACTTAAGAAAGATTAGATAGCCTCAGGCATATTACCAGGCTCGGTATCTATAATACTTTAAATCGTTTAAGCATAGAATACACACACAAACACTTAATTCATATGATTTTTCTTCCATTTTTTGTTAAGTAGACAATATTTTATGATCACTTAACTCAGGGTCATTTTTTTAAGTGAGTATTGTGTGTAAAGCCCTTGTACCTAATGTGGCCAGTTTACTATATCAATGTCTGATACAGATATTGGTTACTATATGGTATACTGACACTAGTGCCCTGTAATTACCACATGAACAATCACAATTTGATTATAAATATATAAAGACCAGGTTATCACTCTTCCATCTAGGATTCTTTGCATTATCAGTGTTAAATTTAGAACTTTGGATCACAGCCACAAAAGCTCCACCTAGTCTAGTAGGTTTATAACAGTTTTTCCATAACTGGCCATTAGTTGATGCATAGAACATTCTTTTTATACTAATGTACATGTATTCGAGTGCAGAGGCATTTTCTTAGAAGTAGTATTTTCCATGGAGTGCAACAGCAAAACAGACCCATGGGGGAAATAAAGATGGTCCTTGAACCATTAAGTGATTTGCAAAATGGTTATATAAATAAATCCTCTCTCTACATCTAAGGTATAGTTCATTCTCTATCCAAGGGGAAAGTAAAATATAAAGTGCAATGTTTTTCATTCAAATACAATATATTTTCCATTTACCCAATAGGATTGCAAATATTGTGGTCCAAAACATCTAATAGAATATAATAGTTCCCCAAATGTGTGAGAAGTAATAATAGTATATTCCTAGTATATTAGTATATCATTCTACAACACAACCACAACTCCATCCTGTCAAAATCCAATGGATTCCAAATGAATTATTAGATTAGTCATGTTAACTAATCTCCTTTACTGACTAAAATGAAATCACCCTGACACAGGTTGAGGTTTGTTTCAGAATTCTCCACATTTACTTACTACAGAAATTATACCAGCTATTTTATCTGTACAGCCAGGCACAGTAGAAGCTAAACTGACAAACAGTTATTCAAAATAGACATGGATTTTCATTATATGACTGGTATAAAATGCAGGGGCCCACTAAAATAATTATGGCTGTTTGTTTTGGGTTCCAAAAAATACTAAAACACACAATTCTGCTGATTTCAAATTCAGCATGACTATAGACACAATTTCTTACATAAATATATTTAGGAAACCATTTTTAACTTTTTGATAAACTGCTCCCCTTGTCATTATACTGCTCTTCCCTTAGGCAATATTGGTGTTTTTCTGGACCTTGATCCAGGATTTTTATTCTTCCTTTTGCTATCACAACTGGGAATCATTATTCTTGTGACAAAATAACTAACAGAAAAAATTCCATTAAACCATGTGACACATTTCCAGTTCCTACACTCTAGTGTGCCAAGAGACCTACTGACAGCTTGTCTCCTTAAACACCAGAGTGTGGGAATTGGAAGAATTATCACCACAACAAACAGATAATGGGTCAGTTTTACTTGACACAGCAATAGAGGTAATGCTACTGTGAAACTGTGCTGTCCAGCACAATATAATATGTAATACAGCTCAGAATGAAAGACAAACTATAATGCACAAGTTGCCAGTTTTCACTAATTTATAGGGACAGTCCATGTTTCTGAATTTTGTTTATGGATACTAACCAGGGTTTTTAAACTGATCAGCTTTGCAGAAGTGTTTTAATGAGCTTATGGCTAGAGAAATATTCTTTGTATGAAAATATGTGAACACCGCAAAATTATTCATAACTGGTACATTATGAATTTGGGTATAATCTTACTTTACATTTCGTACTATAAGATCTGTCAACCCAAAGGCAACTTTTTACAGGAATTTATTTTAAATACGGAAATGTTAATATACTCATCCATAAAGTCATATGTGCATCATATATATAAGGCATATAATATTCATATATAGATCCTCATGTAACTCATTTAATTTAAATCATGAACTGTATTACAACCAAACATTATATATACTGTGTATATATATATATATATATATATATAAAATAATTATTTTATATTTAGATCAACAGGTCTGTGTTCTCTTATTTCCTGAGTTCTGCTTATCTGCTAGTATACATATTTGACCACAGGATATCCACACTCCGCTTATGAAACAATTACTTTGGGTGATGGTCACACTCAATCCAGTAGCTTCACAAAAGAAAGTACACCCCACAAGTCTCATTTACTTATGTAGTTTTAATTAATTAACCAACATAATGGAAATGTGTCTTGTGCAGTGCAGATTTACAGTATATATCAAAAAAATCCAAGCACACCACCTTAAATAATCATATGCTCGAGTACTGTCCCAAAATAACTAAACAAGTAAAAGCAAAAAAAGTTGGCACTGACTCCTGGGTCTTGAGAATAATTAAAAAAAACAAAAATGTATTAACTCATAATTAAAAACATATATGGAGGCATAAGGTATACAGCTCACAAGCCGGCCCCCCCCTCTCGGGCCTTGATCACAGCCTTTGAAAGGCAAAAAAGAAATGAACCAAATCCCCACCTAAAATGGTGCATTTATAAAACACTCACCCAATGGCGAAACACTGTGCACTCATCTCCAAAGGCATGCCGAATGTGCAAGGCGATCATCCAATACACTGCAATAAGCTGACTATGGACTGGAAGTGACATCACGACCAGTCCAAACATCTAATAGCAATGCATCCATAGTAACAAGCAGCAATTGGATCTCAAGTACGCTCAGAGGGTGAGACACAAACTCTCCACTTAAACAAAACAGGAAGTGCACAAGTGTAGGGTTAAAACCACAGAACATGTGTAAACTAAAACCAAAAGTACTTCTAAAATCTTAAATGGGCATTCATCCAAAACCAGCTTAAAGGCAAAGTTAGAAAAATTAGGAAACTTTTGGAGAAAAATGCAGAAAAACAAGAATTTAAGGATATAATAGCCACTATCAGTATGGTCATAGCGCAAAACACATGTAAAAATATTTATATATGAATGTATAATGATATAAACGTAAATCTGATAATATGAATAGTGTGTAATACACTATGAACAACTTCATAATATAATACAGACCATACTTTTAGTCACAAAGGGCAAGGAAACCACAAAAACCACAACAATTATCTAGGTTTAAGAAAACAGGACCAATTCATGCATTCGTTTAGCCCAAACGGTGTCAAAGTCTGCAAGCGATGTATCCATTGACTCTATAATTGTAGTAATCTTCTGGCTCGTTCACCTCTACAATCATTGATGGGCAAACAATCTATGGCCATATATTTAAATTGGGACAAATGATGTCTGTATTCAAGGAAGTGATTGGCTACTGGCTTATTGGTGGTTCCATCTCTAAAGGCAACATTAATAGCAGACCTATGGGCATCAATCCGTGCTCACAGAGTGCGATCTGTTTTGCCAATGTAGACTTTTCCACAAGGACATGTGATCATGTTGATCACATAACAAGTGGTGCAAGTAATCATCTGACATATTTTATAAGATTTCCAAGTCATTGGGTGTCTGAACGTGTCCCCAGATGTCATATATTGACAAAACAAGCAGTTGTTGCAAGAAATGCTTCCCAAGCATTTGACCCCACTGCCAGTGGTCCTTGCATAACAATTGACCGGCATCAGTTTTTACTAAAAGGTCACGTAATTTGGTCCCTTTGCAAGGGCTCAATTCATTACCAACTTCAATTCGTTTTAATGCTAATTGTGATGTCAATACTGTTGATTATTTGGATTTGACTTTATGGGTTTGTGATGGTAAACTTCATCACAGATTATTTAGGAAAATTACACATCACAACACATTGATCCACTTTAGGAGTGGTCACATATCCCAACAACTTGCTGATTTAAATGATCGCTTCCTACAGAGGGGTTACCCACAATATCTCCTTGATGAAGCTATAGTGAAAGCAATGAATACATATAATATGCCCAGGGTGCTTGAGAAGAATGATGAAATCAACACCAGGATTATTTGAAGCGAATCAAATCTGGGGCTGAGCCAAACTCATCCCCCCTCCCCGAATTTCTTGCAGCAACTGCTTGTTTTCTCGATATATGACATCTGGGGACATGTTTAGACATCCAATGACTGGGAAAATTTATAAAATATGTCAAAAGATTATATGTTTATAATTATGAGTTAATAAATTTTGGTTTGTTTCAACTATTTTCTAGACCCAGGAGTGCGCGCCAACTTATTTTGCTTATATATATATTTTTTTTTTTTCCCTTCGAGATCTACTTTCCCTCGTGCTGTGTTATAGGATCTGTGTGTGTATTGGCTTATTAGCATGATTACCTGTTAAGCACAGCCAACATTTCTGCTAACTGGTCCATAGAGAATTACATTGGATCCCCAACAGGAAGCTTTTCAGCCCTATGGAGCACAGAACAAGAATAAAGTATGGGGTGGACCTTAGCTGAACAAAATCACCTTAGGTAGGACACTGTAAGGATGGGTTATGGAGTAGGAGGCTGCTAATAGGAACCACAGAGAACTTGGCACTAGCTAGCCTTAAGGGATGGAATCTAAGGTACCCCCCCCCCCCCAGTCTTGGATCCCTGCAAGGGAATATGGGCTTTGCTGCTGAGGGTACCCAAGTAGTGGCCCCTAAGATAGCTGTTCAGTGGTGGTACAAAATGGTGGACAGCTATCGAACAGGTGAGACTTAAGAGAGTAGTTACAAACAGGTATGTAGAGGTTTGGAAACCAGGTTACTAGGAACAGCAGAGAAATACTGGAACTGGCTGATACTTTAATCACAGGCAATGGTGGGGAAACAGGAACAGAACTAGTACAAACAGACCCGTGACGTAGCCATCTGTGTTTCCAAATGTCTTTGAACTACAAATACTGAGTAGAGTAGGGGTCGGCAACCTATGGCTCTCGAGCCAGATGTGGCTATTTTGATGGCTCACATGCAAGCTCTCTCAGCGCTTCTGGGTTGCTAGCCAATCCGGAACAGCTGACGTAACTGGCTTCCAGGTTTCCAGCCAATCCGGAGCCGCTGAAGTTACCTCTATGATGTCTCATATGATGTCGGTGGCTCTGGATTCAAAAGAGCTGAGCAGAGCTGCTGGTATATGGTTCTTTCATCCCAAAAGGCTGCTGACCCCTGGATTAGAGACTTGATGGTTACTCCTGGAACCCTGGTATGGTCCTACAGAACTTGCTGAAATATAATTGCGCTAACCCTGTGTTATAAGTTGTGGGAATAACCACTACACTCTACAAACAGATATATTCAGTATATATACAGTATATATATACGTATATATCACACACACACAATGGAGCCTTTATTAGAAACTTTTGACTTTCAGCAGCTGTGTTTTGGATTAATAGCAGTCTTGCACCTGAAAAAAGAATGAGTAAACCGTGCCATTGTTATATGCCAGGAGCTTCTGGTGCTTCTGCTAATAACAAACCTGAGGTTATAAATAGAGCTGAATTTCTATAACCCTGGCCTGATGGGATTCAAGAAATGTAGCTTAAGTAATACAGGTCCTTGCAGGTCCTTATTTGACTACAAGCTGTGCTTTCTAAGTCCTCCTTTCCTCAGCTCTGACCTATTTATCCATGTGTATGATTAGCTACATAAACCCCTGATCTGCAAAGCTACTTTGCCAAGTATATGGGGTTAACAAGGAATCAAGTTGTCATTGGTTTGAATGTTGGCCTATGTCTTTTGGACTCCCAAGGTTAGCATTGTAATAGATAGCAACAGGTTAGCTTTAAAATATGAAGACCTTGGCAGGTTATGAGTCTGCTAGCTTAGAGTTAATGTAGCAGTCCTTCATTAAAAAGAAGACCAAGCAGATGCCAAATCAGCAACTCCAGCTATCAGTCTACACACAGATTAATTGGAGCCTCCCAGTAGAATCCTACAGTGTACATCCACCACATAAGAGATGCTCTTAAAGAAAGGAAAATAAATGTATACTAATTGGTATTAATTGGAAGGGTAGGGAAGCCATAATAATGAGTTTATGAACTAAACTTAAAAGTAAATATACATAGTCAAATCTGGCCTTCTGAGCTTATGGTGGAATACTCCAATCATTTAGACATAGACACTGTGGCTAAATTTGTCAATATTTGCAGATACGGGGGTTATTCTCTAAAGTCTGAATTTGACTGTCGAATTCTCAAACAGCGGATTTCCATAGCAAATCCGCCATTGCAACAATTCTCCCATTGTAAAGTCACGGCTGCAACAATCTTAAAGTTACGACTGCGACAATATTTCCATAGTATAGTTGAGACTGTGACAATATTCTCATTATAAAGATGTGACTGTGACAGTAGCAGTCTATTGTGACTGTCTTTAGCTGGCAAAATTCACAACTTTACGTGACAAATCGGACCTTACAGAATAACCCCCACAGTTGTTTAGTTGTAGATACCATTTTGACTGATAGAGACTGGGCCAACTCAGACATATACTATTGTTTGTGATGATCGCTCGTCACAGTATACATATATTAATATGCCAATATCACCAGAAAAATTGTTCTGTCAATTAAGAGGTATAAAGTCATAATATTTTTTACAGTTATCAAATGAAAGACCTGTAAGAAATGGCAGTGGGAAAGGTGGTGCATTTTAAAACTTTACCAAAGATATATAATGCTCCCTGCTAAAAACAGTTTCAGTCTTCCATTTTCCCATTTGGGGGCCCTTCATGGCTATAAAAACTATTTTATAAACTTGTCAAAAGACTCATTGTTGAAAAATCATTACCGTAGCTATCATCGAAGCAGAATATGCTTAAAAAAAAATTAGGAAAGATGTGGTGATCCACTTCAGTTCAACCTTTTACCTCCTCATTTTCTTTTGCAATATGGGTTTCCATATTTTGTGTGAATTGTAGCCTGTAAAGTAAAATCGATATACCATTGACTGTTGTAGATGATCACAATCATTTTGCCCTTTGTGGTTGGTGAAATCCATGCTGCAATTACAGAGACAGACTGGTAGGAAAAAGCTTCAATTGGGCTTTCAGCTCCACATTAATCCAAAAACTCACCATTTTAATGCAGATATAGATTGCCACAAGTCAATATCTGACTACTTGAATTGTGAAGTAACCCTTCCATGAAATATTGGCGGAATGAGCTGTTACAATAACAAGTATTTTGATATTTTAAAGAGCTGTAACTTGTTGAGTGTCATTGATAGCAGAGGCTGTAATGATTTGCATTCTAGACATGTTCAGGTTTTTTTTTTGTTGAGATCTCTGTTTGTGATAGATGACTGAGCTAACATTATTTATGCAAGTCATCCATCAGCTAGATGAAAAGTATTCAGAGATGTATTTTTTTTAAAAAAAAAAAGTACTTTGATAATGTGATATGAAGATGCTATCCAGTGTGTCATCTCAAAGGGATTGAACACCATCAGTTATGAAAATTGTCTTGCTGATATAGATGTGCATTTTTTCATTATGCACAACTATTTGGAATCACAAAGAAGAGCTGCATTTGTCTTAGAAACTTCCCGATCTTGTGTTAAAGATATCAAAGTTGAAGTAGGATAGAAAGGTGTGTCCTTCCATGGTCTTTTTACCAACATTATTTAGTAGTGCTCAACCCACTCTTCTGGCTCTGAATCGAGAGTATAATATTTCTCTGGAACGAATACCCACAACGATACACAAAATGCCAAAACACATGCCTGGTTTTAACAAACAGAATGGATATTTATTCTATGCTTTGAAAATCCAGGACTCTAAATGGCACTTCATAAATTAGAAGGAGAAATATGCTGTTTATTAATACTGTAACTAATTCTGGGGCATATTAGTATAAATAATGAATATGCAAAGCTTGAGTACAAAGACAAATGGTGATTTCCATAAATTTCCCCAAAAAGTCATGAGAAGTGTTTGTTTAAGATCATTCCGTTTTTATTTTAACAACTTTTGACATTAATTTCTCCATCCATTGACCTCTTTGTCTGTCATCATAACCTGTTAAAATTTACTCTATAATCTGAAACCTGAAACGCCCTCAGTTTCATTATGGTTCAGTTCTCATTCCGTATTGCAGGGGTCCCCAACCGCCAGTTCATACTGGGCTACATGGTGGTAATGTGTGCACAGGAAGCATTGTCTTCATCATGTGACCAGCAACATGCGCTGCCTTACCATCCTGGTCTGTCAAACCTTTGCTGGGAGGGGAACTGGTTCCGCTGCTGCACTAAGTGTAAACTTGCTGGCTTTAGCAAGGTATGTCTTACAACTTATAATTGTGGGTGTAGGGGGAGCATTATTTAATGAGCTATAGAAAAAAAATAATGCCACACATATGTACAGTATGCTTAACAGATCACATGGTAAGCAGAACTGATTTTGTGAAATTATTTAAAGCAGATTTTGTCATGAACACAACTCTACAAAAGCTATCCTGAGTCCTGATGTGTTAACAGAATTTTCTTCAAAGGACTGCAAGTAAATTTACTGTCTTATCTTAAGTTATTTTAAATCATTATATTGGAATGCTACAAATGTAATCCTTAACCTACCACAAAATGTTAACTAACAATCCCAATCCAGCTATATCTGCGGATACAGAAAAGTGAAAGGTCACCTGACGAAAGTAACACTAGAGAAGGAAGGGAAGGGCACATGGTTGCATTTAATGCATTAAAGGGACTGAAAAAAGGCACTGCATGATACAATATACTGTATTAGTGAAGAATGTATAACTCTATTCCTGGGAATAAGATATATTGCATAGTGAAAGATCAGAAGGAAGTGAGTATCCAATGAGAGTAGCAAAGCTGACACTGCTATAAATACTGGAATGTAGAATGTTTAAAAGGATTCAGGGGGGAATTCAGGAACCTCCGAAGGGAGGCGCGTAGTGTTCGCCTCACTTCGGAACAAGTGACATGCGCATGGTGATGTCCTGAATGCGGACATAAGAGTCTCCTCACCGGGAGGGCAATCCCTTTAATGCGCGTGCTGATGTCCGCATTCAGGACATCAGCATGCGCATGTCAGTTGTTCCGAAGTGAGGCGAACACTACGCGCCTCACTTCGGAGCTTCCTGAATAACCCCCTTAGTCAGCTGGCATTAACTAACAAACCTGAGAAATACAACAATCTGTGTGATATTATTATTGTTAGTATAACAACAATAACAGTAATAATAAGAACATGTCATCTCAAATTGCTAAGCAAAAGTATGAGATACTCACAGACAACTTTGTCAAGTGTAAATGTGCTTTACAATGCATGACTTATAAGTGCCTAAAAAATATTGGATACACCTTTTCTTAACCAACATTAAAGACAACAGGTGACCCACACAGTTAGTATACTACACACAGAGATTGTATACTACACACAGAGATAGTATACTACACACAGAGATTGTATACTACACACACAGATAGTATACTACACACAGAGATTGTATACTACACACACAGATAGTATACTACACACACAGATAGTATACTACACACACAGATAGTATACTACACACAGAGATAGTATACTACACACAGAGATAGTATACTACACACACAGATAGTATACTACACACAGAGATAGTATACTACACACACAGATAGTATACTACACACAGATAGTATACTACACACACAGATAGTATACCACACACACAGATAGTATACTACACACACAGATAGTATACTACACACAGAGATAGTATACTACACACACAGATAGTATACTACACACAGAGATAGTATACTACACACACACACAGATAGTATACTACACACAGAGATAGTATACTACACACAGATAGTATACTACACACAGAGATAGTATACTACAGGGAATGTAGAAATTCCTTCAGTTATTATGCTGCAGGCAGTACAAGTTGAATTAAAACCACTCTGACCTTTTTATCACTAAAAAAGCATTTGCCTGGTTGAGGGTGGTGAAAACTCATTATTCCCTGTGGAGACAGAAAAAAGACTTAGAAAAAATGATCTAGCCTAAGTCCCTATTGAAAAGATCAGAGATATCAATGGAAAAGGCATAGCATTGAAAGTAACGCAAAGTGTAGCGGTATTAACGCATCAATATTTATCAATATTGATCTTTTTCAATATTGATACATTTTATTCAGTGTTACATTAAGTGAGGGAAATCAAAATTGCAATGAAAAGGAAAAAACAGCGACAATGAATTATTGTTGGCGAATAGGTTGAAATCACCTTTAAATTCCCCCCTTTAGCCTTTGCTTGCTTGATTAAGTTGAATATAAAGGCTGTTCGTATTGACAAGGTAATTCATCAATACATCATTGTAAATTCAAATATTTATTTTAATGGTGAAAAGTAGCTCATTTTATACAAGCAGTTCATTCACACTTTCCAAATTCTTATCTTTTGTAACAAAAAAAAAATAGCTATAATGATTAACAGCATATTTTTTTTTTAGACCAAACACACACTTGTATATCACATAGGTAAGAAAACATGATGATTCATTTTAAATAAATAACTTAGAAATTAAGCACCTTGTATGTATGTAAATATTTTTATTTATATAGTGCCACAAGGTTACACAGTGCTGTACAAACCATTAATAATACAGACAAGGGCAATGTGCGGAACAAAGAATAAGTAAAGTAAAAGACAAGCATATAATCAAGAAAATACATCACTCTAAGGGGGTAATTAACTAAAGTGCAAGCTCACCTGGCGATCCTTTGATTCACTTCGCTGAGACTGGTATACGCTCCCTGCTCTCCTGCGCATAGAGATCAGCGAATGCTTTAAAGGTACTTTGGCTCACCTTGCGACCACTCGAGTTGCCTCACCGAGCCGAAGTACCTTTAAAGCGTTTTCTGTTCTTCACGTGCAGGAGAGCAGGGAGCACATACCAGTCTCGGCGAGGTGAATCGAAGGATCGCCAGGTAAGTTCGCACTTTCCTGAATTACCTCCTAAGTGCCAGGTCATGACTGAAACAAGAGGATGGATTGTTTATTAAATAAGGTTTCAAATCTGCATAAACTTCTTTTTCAGACCC
>WMED01002251.1:0-24775 GCA_019650415.1 Pipa parva
TCTGATGACAACAAAGGGTTCCCCTGAAGAAAAAAGGTTGAAAAACACTGGTGTAAAGCATAGGTGTAATAGGATTCAAGGCTAGTACGGTGCTACACTCTACAGTGATTAAAGGCAGATACAGTGAGGGAAGTTGAGTTTCTAGGTAGAGTCAAGTGAACTGGCTTATCTGTCTCAAACAGGAAAAAAGTTTATGCAAATTCATTTACCTGCCCATCAGGGACAAACTTTGTGCAGTGTCAAGACAGAAAGTTACAAAAAGGTTCTGCCTTTTTTATTAGTCCTGTTGGTAAAGGTGGTCTGCTAATGTAGTCACACACAGATTACATGCTGCTGGTGTGAGTTATTGATTCAGTGATAAAGATGACTTTCTGAATGATTTCATCTGCAAATATAATGTAAATACAGTGACTGATATTGTAGCCAAATAGCTGATGGACTATTCACATACCATTTGGCTCAAAAGTCCTGATCGATCTATGTGACCCTCGTCTTTATTGGTAAATATCTTCTATTTGTGTTCCTTAATATGGGAATCCTGCATGAAGAGAGCATTCCTTGTCTAAAAATATACAGTATTATATATTTTACATTTATTTATTGAGAGACAGCACTGCCATATTTCTTGCCTTTTCATAAGTCACATTTAAAATTTTAATAAACCTCAGTAATAGCAGTATGTTTAATGGTCCCTAGAAACTGGAGCACTGACATATAATTAAATGCTATGCATTCAGAAAAGAATCAACCTTTACCACCTTTAGCACCTCATAGTAGCTCATCTGTATGCCACCCACCAAGGTCAGTGAAAATGCCACCAGGCAACAGTAGGCATTTAAAAATATATACTTTACCAAAGTAAGTAAAACCCTCTACACATATGATCTGAGAAAAGTGCCACAAGGCTGTATTGTACAAATGACAATACAGGTGGTTTTGCTCTGTTACTCTGAATTCCGCACCTGCCCACGGTGAACTGGGAATGTGTCTCAACTGAAAGTCAAGCCACATTACAGTTCTTGCTTGTGAAATGCATTCTGGTTAATATGCTGAAAGTGCAGAGTGCCATCCTGAAACCTGGAAACAAAGATTTATTATTTTATAAAGTTTTTTTTTCAATGGATTTATTTTTTGGAAAGACCTGTAAAGTGCTTTTCTAAAGGAGATATATTGATTCAGTAGAAGATATTTGAAAGTATTGTGGGTGTTCTGTGCTAAAATGGATCTGTATTTCCTTAAACATTGCCCATGAACGTCATTTCAAAAATAATCACATTGACATGTCATCTTAATAAATAACTTGTCTTTTAATCTGGTGAACATAGCACATTCCAGAAAGAATTGAATTAAGTTGTAGAAAATATTCAGGTATCAGGGGTTATTACATAATAAAAACGCTCTGCTCTTTCTCTAAATTCATTTTGGTTTTGACCATTAGAAACAAACAGTAAATGAGCTTTTTAGCTTTGACTTGGTTATGGAAATGAGTATTCTGCATAATCACAGGTAACAGCTTTTGAAGAAACTCACCGGAGATCTAATCAGGTCACTGACCTTCTAAGCAATGTCATTTCCTTTAACCTTATCTTTATTTCCTTGCACTGTCATTAAACCAAAAATCTACATCAGCTACGGTCCAATTTCCCTCATCGGACATCTGCCCCACCCCAGCTATTTACCTTTGTTTGATTAACAATGTAATTTCCTTTTAAGACTAAACCTTTCTAGAGTATATAGTAATATGTAATCTTATTTTATCACTATATAGTTCATTTTCCTGTATAATCAACATTCATGTCCTTCCTGTGGTTTCCAATGATGTTAGTATAATTCTTGTATATATAGTGCTATCACCATTTAGTGATATTTGCTGAATTGGCTACAATAGTTTTACAAAAGTTACAAAATACAGAAGGGTTACACTTAGTGAAATGTATTAAAGTTGTAAAGAACGCTCTCAGTCTTTCTGAGTTTATTGCACAAGATCTCGAGCTGTTCCCATGAGTTTACAAGTGAGTTTTTTTATCTTGATTTTTCAATAAAAAAGGGAGCCATACTACTAATGTAAAGTATAAATATCTTTCCACTGAAAAATCGAGATAAAAAAACTCTCACAATAATCTCGCTGGAACAACGCGAGATCTTGTGCGATAAACTGGGAAAGACCGCTAATAAATTTCACCCTTAAGCTTAAATAGCTTTCTCATACACAAGGACTTGGCTATATCAGTTTATTACATTCCTCCTTGTACCATCTTCTAACAACATACTCTTTAGGACAGGTTGCAGTTTGTATACAAATGAAAACAATTACATTGTCCCCATATCCTATAGTAGCATAAACTACACGATCATTTAATGACTGCCTTGTCATTACATACATTTTGCCATATTATGTGGCTATTCCAACTACTAAGGGAGAGGCATTAAATTTCTCCCTTAAAAAGCACAAATGTGTGTGTGTGAAGTGTTTGCTATAATTCCTTTCCTTGTCAACTGTTATAACCCAGCAACAATAAATGAATACACCAAAATATTTAATTGTTTTTATGGATTTTATTACTCTCTTGATACATCTTCTTGAGTGAACTATTTTTAGAAAATCATTAGACATGAGCAAAATCATCAAATTTCAAGGGAACTCAGACAAACCATTTCATGAACATTATCCCTAATATTCCAAAAACAAAAAAGCTAGAATTTGGTCAGTTCCATAGCCAAAAGTCCTGCAAAAAAGCCAAGGGACCAGCAACAACTTGGTTAAAGCAAAGTATCCTGTCACATGTCCAAGGGTTGAAATAGATAAAAGCTAAATGTCCAATTACAAAGCTAGGTGACAGCACCCTGTAAAAATTGAGTGGTGGGCATGTGCCATGGGAGGGATTCCATAGGGCGCTTATCTCTACAAACTATGAAATTTGCTATCTTTATAAAGTGGCTAATTTGGTTTGAAAGATGAAATCTAAAGAAGGAAACCCATGGCATGCCTCTATATGAACAAGAGCAGTGATGGCAAACCTTTTCAGCACTCGGTGCCAAAAATTATGTCACTCAACAGCACTGTCCCCCGAAGAGCCAGCACAGATATGTGATGTCATTGTGCTTGCATTGGGGGAGGAGCGTACCTGCATCGGGGAAGGAGCACTCCCCAGTGAGTGAGCGCTCCTGCAGTATAGGCTGCAGATCTGGCAGGCATGCCATAGGTTTGCCATCCCTGGAATAGAGAGATCAAGAGGATGTATTGCATCTAACACTGCTTTAGAACATGGCAACAGCCAGGAAGGCTTGTGTAAATGGGATTATTTAAAGGACCAGTAACAATAGAAGCCAAAATGTGTCATATATATACTATATATATATATATATATATATATATATATATATATATATAATTTATTTCTTTATTTATATAGTGCTTCATTCACTGCATTACATGCCCCAGTGGAGCTTACAATCTAGTTTTCCTATACAGTCATATACATATAGACACAGACTAGGCTCAATTAAGGGGTAAACATAAACACTCCATGCAGATGAGGTCCCAGATGGAACAGGGCCCAGGACCCATCACTGCAAAGCAGTAGTGCCAGCCACTGAGCCACTGCACTGTCTATCCACCAGCTGAACATGGGAGAAGTCCTGAGGATTTGTATTACATTACACCCATTTCAATAGTAATTTTACATTATTGTAGAACTGAAAATGCTTAGGTTTCCCCTCTGAAAATGTTGCCTCTTAGTATAACGACTTCTCTCAACAACATTCCAACAACACACAAATACAAAGCCTTGGAAATAAACCCTTTGAGAGTCCATATAAAACTAGACAAACATAACAATACTGTGGGATGAATTAGCCCCTTAACCTGATTAGAGCTGTTGGATGAGACTCTCTTTTATTTATATAATAAAAAGCACAAAGAGATCTGAAATCAGAAAATAATTTCCAGGCCAGCTGAATTAGAAGAAAAAAAGGGTTCTTGTTCTTGCAGCATTCAACTGGTCTTAAAATGGAAGCCGCTTAATAGATAACACTTGATCTAAGAAGACTGATGACATTTAAAGTTTGACAATTGGAGCAATTAGCATCTTAACATATTCTCAGACTTTTCCTTAATCTGCATGTGTACATTGGTTACTAATTGTAAATGTTATGAGTGCAATATAACAATGTCAATTTGCGCTTTATATTTAACAGCAAGTCTTGATCAAACCATCCAGCAGATGCCATTAAACAACAATTGTTTTTTTCCTCTTTAATTCAATTCACTATAAACAGAAGAACGCTTGTGATGCGAAGGCATATGCATTTAAATTCCGTCTCATGTCTATATTCATATAATTATATACCCATATTTTTGCAGCAATGCTTGTTCATGCAGTATAGGTGTGAAATGATCAAGGGACTAAATATTGCTTATAATCTTTTCCTAATTAAAGTAAAATTGAGTCTAACTCATTTTTATTTCAACAGTTTTTTCAAAAACAAACATTTTGCTGATTTACTGTGGTAATGTTGTTGGTATAAGTTGTAACTGCTAATGAACTGCTAAAATTTAATTTGACTCTATAAATACTGTTAGGGCAGGAGAAATACAAACATGTAGGTTTGAACAAACCTAGGTAAAATGGATATTTAGGAAAATGGTAGAAACTTACAAATGAATGACAATAACCAAGATAAATTTCCCCAAAAAGGATTTGTTTTTGGAAAATATGCTCCATAGAGTTTCTTTTTGGGGGGGGGGGAGGTTTAACAGTTTAACAAGTGTTCATCTGGTTGAGGGTGGCAAAACCCCATTATTCCGTATGGAAATGGGGCAGTAAAATCAGTCCCTGGTGGAAAAATAAAAAAGGGCTCTATTGACAGTAATGTAAATTGTAGCATCAATATCTACTGATATCCATTTTTATTGATAGCTATATACTTTTATCCAGCATTTCATAAATTATGCAGCGCAAAAAAAAAAAACCAGTGGAAAACAGGTGAAGAGCAACTGTAATAACAAATGAACTTAGTAAATATTCCCCAGCAAGAGGAAAATGAATGCACACCTAAAGAATAATGACTGGGCTGTGCTGCAAGCCCTATGAGAGCTATCTCAATGATAAACAGCAAAAAGAGGGAAAAAGACTGCACACACTAGTGACTGTGGCATATAACCCAATGTTTACTGATCACTGGTGCATAGTTACAAACAATAAACCTGGTGTTTTAATAGTGAGAAAAAAATGATGGCTGGTTTGGTTATGGCCAACAGGTTTTTTTCAGACACCAAATGAAAAAAATTGCTGTCAGGGGGCGAAATTTACTAAGGGCGGATTTTTTCCGCCCGATCGCAATTTGTACCGCACGTGCGGAATTGTGATCGATTTGCGATCACACGATCGCAAATCTATCAGAATTCCGCACGTGCGAACAGAAATTAACTTCGGGCGATCGTTTCGCCCTTAGTAAATTGCTGTCAATGTGTATAAATATCGATCTCCATTACGGAGAGAACAATACCAGGATTACAGACTATCAATGACAATAATATAAAAATTGTAAAGGTGATAAAAAGCTGCAGGTAAAAGTGCTAAAGAATTTACAAGCCACACCGAGTGCCGACATACCTCCCAAGTTTCCAGGGGAACAGCGGGGCATCACTATCCCTTGGTATTAACATTACCAGTGCACCACCTACAGTCTTCTTATTGCCTTTGCACAGGCGAAGTCATCAGACACATGTTAAATTAATGTCAACTGGCAAACCTTCCACTTAATTCTGATCAGCTGTGCACCAGTTATGTGATGTGATCAAAAAAAGGTTTGCTATATTGGATATTTATAGCTCACACTTTTTACAGGTGTCCCGCTAACACTGCAGTATTCCATATTCCAATAAGATTAGGTGGGAAAATCAGCAGAAAAGACGGAAATATGCCACAAAACTATTTTTGACATTAAATGTATATAGGGGCTACACAGGCCTTTTCTCTTGTCAATAACACAGTGAAACGTATTGAATTGCGTCAAATAGGGTCAAAATGACCATTATAAATATCCCTATAGAGTCGCCCAAAAAATATTTGTGGTATTCAAATGGTTTTCAAATAATTCTTCTAATATGAATATTTAAAACCATTTCATATAAGAAGGTTGTATCCCTGTTCAAATTTGTTTTTAAAATGGGTTGTTTCCACATGTCTTACCACACGGAGCTGTAATGTAGTTACAAAAACTAGACTGGAGAACACGTCTGAAATGTTCAGTGTGAAAATGAGAGTTTACAAAAAAAAATCAGTTTGTTAAAATGATTTATGGTAAGGAAGTAGATTAATTTCACTAATGTGAAGATCTGAACAAAAAAAAAGTCATTTGTTCTGTGCTCTAGTTTGTTACTCTTAGACACTTTTGGCTCTATATAAAAAAAAAAAACATATTGTTACAAAGAGGTTATTTAAACAAAATCAACTTAGTGTAACTTTGCTGACAGCTTGTCACATTTCACTGCTTACGGTATGTCTGTCTCAGACACCCAGATATCATCTGCATTCACTCAATATAAGAGCTTAACATGAGACAAAAAAGATACTCCTGAGACAAAATGGTCCATCATCCTGTCAGATGTGACATGTCATCTGAATTTCTTCAATCACTAAACACTTGTGGGACCCTGGTAGTTATTATCTGTTCTTGGGTTTGATATTAGCTCCGCAATGGTGAAAAAAGGGGAAGTCTGGAAACAAAGTGAATGATAGACAGAACTTGGTCTAACCCAGCGTTTCCCAAATGGTGGGTCGCGACCCGGTACCGGGCCACGAAAGCAAAATGCCGGGTCACGAGAGCGCGTATGGGTTTTCATGACTGAAAACTAGTAATGGACGTCGTGCACGGCACCGCTCATGAATATTCATGAGCCAGCGACTTCATGACGCAACACGCATTGTATGCCTTAAAACTAGTAAGCCTTACAAGTTTTAAGGTGTACAATGCGTGTTGTGTCATGAAGTAGCCGTGTGCGAAGTCCCTTACTAGGTGGGGCACGAAGGATAAGCACAAAAATAACCGGGCCACGGAAAAATAAGTTTGGGAAACGCTGGTCTAACCCACAAGCCCTCATTCACGCTGACTGTTATAAGGGGGATATTTATAAAAAATATATTGATATACCTTTAATTAGGTCGTAAATATTGATATCGCCGATATTGGTATTTATTAAGCCCCATCTGACCTTTTCATCTCTGGAAAGTGTTCGCCTGGATAAAGGTGGTGAAAACCCATTATTCCCTATGGGGATGGTTTGCAACACTTTTTTGTAAGTTCCCATCGGAAAGATTAGCAGCATCAATACTGATGGAAAATGAGCTCCATTGAAATGAAGTGTAGCAGTGTTAATGTCTCAATATTTATTAATATCGTTCTTTTTGTACAGGGAAACAAATACTGACAGCAAAATGGGGTGAAATCATTCAATATGGTCAAACTGGTCTTAGTAAATATCGCCCAATTTAAAGTATTATCTAACTTGTCTACAAAGAAATAGGAAAATCTCTCTCTCCTTGACATAGAGGAGAGCTGAAGAAAGCTTGGTTGAGATTATGCATCATATGGCTTTATCAGTAAAATAATCGCTACAAAGAAATGTAAAAAAAGGTCATTTCAACCTTTTCAAATTGTTTCAACGCTGGTCAGTTGCACACTTTGCACTGTTCTCAATGTTCTCCTCCTATTGCATACAGATATTGATGGTGCTTTTCGGCACAAGAGATCATCCAGTTGTGGAAAGATGACTGGACCCACCCTATAGGGAATAATGGGTTTACACCAGTCTAAATCAGACAAACACTTTTCATCAAAAAAAAAAAAGTTCATGGAACGGCTTTATAAATCAATAAAAACAATATTCAATATTTCACCACCTTTACCAAGTAGAAAACCTTTTGTCTTTTTATAAACATCCCCCTATGAAATAAATTTTTTTATATACAGTATATTGTACTTAAATATTGTCTCTGAAGGTGCAATAGCAACTTTATCTTTCATATTTTTTTTGTTTTTTTTTTTGTTTTTTTAAATATCAGTAGTAAAAAATTATACTGTCAAAACAATTTGAAAGTCTTCTAAAATGTATGCAGTTTTAATCTAAGAATACATTTAGTTTCACTTAGTGAGGCGTTCGGTTGCCAGGCACAATTAAAGATTAAATTAAAAACAATGCAACTGGTTGGATGAATGCTTATGCAGCAGATCAAAGATGTCTTCCATATGCAAAGATATTTACAAATATTAAATTGGAAATCAGGAAAAAAGCTACTTCATAGAGCAAGTGCAACAGCAGTTTTCTTATGTAACACTGCTACTTCACTTCCTCTATTCTGCAAAACTGACAGGAAGAGGAAGTGAAGAGGATTGTGCCTGTCAAGGAGAAATTAGTAGCATAGAGAAAGCATGGTCAGCACTGGAGCTTAAATCACCAATTAGTGAGTGTCTAACCCCTTGCAAATCACTCCTTGTCAAAAACAAGCCTATAGTTCTCCTTTAAGGAAAATGGCACATGTGATCTAAGCAGTATCGTAGCCACCATCATGAAAAGAAAGAACATTTTGTAGAAGCCACAAACTATGCCCTTGTGTGCCTAATGCCATAGACATACAGAAGATACACCACATATTAAAGGAGAACTAGCTCATTTTTGTCTAGGGGTGATTCTTTAGAGTAGAGGGGGATCAAGCTGCTTCAGAGCATGTGCAGAATTAAAAAAAACAGTGAAGTTGAAGAGGAGGTATGAATAAGAAGAGAACTGTGATGCGGCAGCACAAAGGAAGATCAGCTGTATCTTGAAGCAGCAGTGAAGAGATGGAGGTGATCAGTAAGTATTTCCTCCCTCCCCCTTAAGTAATACAACTAGACAAAAAAAAAACCTTAGTTCTCCTTTTTAAGCATATGTATAATAATGCAGACATTGGAGAAGACTGCAACTAAGTGAAGTAAATTACAAAAAATAGTTATGTCCCTCGAGTCCCTTTCGGTTTAGAGCTTGCATTATATCTGTTGCTTTTAATGCAGCTATCCGGTACACACATTTTGTGTGAGTGCCAGAAATACCCAGTGGAAAACAAGCTGCTTTACACACTGTAGCCACTGGTGATTTTATCCCACCCAAGCCAGTCATCCTTGAGTTGGAATCTCTTCAAGTGATATGATTTTGTCATTTTCACTTATACACAATGTAGGAGAAACATCTACATACAAAAGTGATTCACTGTGCTCAAAAACACCCCAGGCAGACCGGATTTTATAGAGAATCATTGAATTACCAAGCATTTAGGAAGAATCATTGAATTACCAAGCACATGTGTTTGCACTTATCTTCCATATGAATGTGTGATTAGATGGTTATCCCTAAAAATATTCTGGCAGAGATGCCTTCAGGAGAGAGTTGAGGAATCATTTCTGCGAGATTTCACATCCTCTTTTCGAAGATGTCATCACATTGTCAACACTTCCCACAGGAGCAAAGAAAATAGCGCAGTATGGTCACTCTTCATAACCCTAGATGAACTTTCTTCCAGTGACTGGGAATAATTAATATGAATGACTTATGAGGCATGACACAAAATATAACATACAACAAATAAGCAAAGGAGAACTCATTTAGAAATGTGGTTTTGGTTCTGATTCCATCGCCAGGTTTTGGTTTTGTTTAGGTTCTGATTTGTTGCCTAAGGTTATTGTTTTGGGTTCAAATTTGTTTTCATTACAATTTTAATTTTCATGAAATTACTCTCTGAATTATTTTTATGCTCATATAATTTGCCACTGAAGAAACTTTCACCAATAGCAAAGCTTTAGAAAAATGCAATGATTATTATTGGCAATTATTGAAACCCCCTCTGTGGTATAAAGGCAAGCTGTTTAGGTTTTAAGTTCATTTTGTGCCTGCTGTCTTACAAAGAAATAATACAACTGGCTTTTTAACATATAAAATGAAGTAGCAATTGGGATTGTACTGCTTGGGCTGCTAATCCAAGAGAGCACCCAGGGAATACAAGAGGCAATAGCTGGAAAACTGAACAAAACTATATTGACAGTAAAAATAAAAAGGGTATATTTTCAGATAACTACTACAATAACAAAAAATAGTTTTAACCATTACTTTCCCTTTAAAAAGTCAAGCAGCTAGTAAATATACATTCCAAAACCCAAACTAGAAAGGGAAAAAAAAAATCCAAAATAACATTCAAAATATATTTAAAAGCCAAGTAACTAGCATGGAAGCCTCTACTCCCAGCAGTGCAATGGCACGGTGGAGCAACGGAGTACCCATGGCTTACCAGCCTCCATTAAAGAAATGGTCTTGTCAGGGTTGCAAAATAATCCTGTTCAAACTAAACACATACAAAATGCACATTTAGGGAGATGTTCATGAATGTCTTTTCAACCTATTTGACCATACTCAAGCTTAGCCATCACTTTTTCAATACATAACTGGACAAATAGTATCCATTATTTTCTATGGGATAATTTTGTTATTGGCTATTTTGTTTTGCACCATAGACAAAAAAAAGCTCAGCTACAAAACAACCAGTGTGGCCTTAGCCATAAGGAAATAGATTAGTTACCAACATTTATTTGCTTGTATATTTGCAACTCTTAAGTAAATGCTTTTTGAAGTGTAAATGATTGACTAATTTCTACCCTTTTCAACATACAGCCAGATTTGATTAGGGGCATAATTATCAAAGTTTCCCTTAGAAGTTTGAATAGTGACATTATCCTATATTAATATTTGTATTTTTCAAATATATAGAAATGATTATAGAAAGAGATAATTATAGGCAAAAAAAGAGAAGATATTTCTATATGTGGTGCACACAAGTTTATTAGAAAAAATATAAAAACACTCAAAACTGTTTTTTACAGGCACTGCGTTACTGGGTCCCGGTATATCTTTCCCCTCGGTTATTGCTACTTTTGACGTACAGCACGTTTAAACTGAATCCTGATTTCAGCCCTACTTTGGGAGCGCTCATTTTGGCAGATATTGAACCGGGACTTAAAACTTTACTGACTTCAATGACCGCTGACCGGTATTTATAACATTTGTGGGATATCTATTTACACTTTGATAGATATTATACATAGCAGTTGCCTAGTTGTTTTTTGTCCTATTTTAAATGTTTTTAATTCACCCCCTCCTTTGAGTGTTTTGAGTGTTTTTATATTTTTTCTAATAAACTTGTGTGCACCACATATAGAAATATCTTCTCTTTTTTTGCCTATCATTATATTATATATTTCTGTGGTAGCACTGAGCTTATATATTTAATTTATGCTAACAGGTGTGCTGGAGTCCGTTAATTATTTGCTTGTAAAGAAAGAGATAATTAGTCACATTTTCTTTAAACAGATCCATGTAGAGATGAGATCACAAAAAGATAAATAAATAATGAATGAATTTCAAGGTTAATAACCCCTTTTAAGTAACCACTTGTTCTTGGCAGAAGACAGTGAATGTTTCTAGTTTACCCAGTGCAAATTCTATTCTGGTTACTAGAGTCTGTTTACATGGCAACCTGGTCTGTTTACACGACAACCTAAATGCTAGATTGAGGAGATGCAGTAAATAGGTTAATTTTTCTTGGAAAATTAAACAAAATAAAGTCCATTTCTTTTTCCTCAATATTTTGCTGATATTTTTTTTTAAACTATTTGGAAGTTAATTTTGCCTATAAAAATTAAAGAGCATTTATTTTTTTTATGAAGGATATTATTATTAAATCTGGACCTAAAGGGCATTGAATTCACAGTAATACCAAACACACTGAGCATAAAAGATTCATTCCATGAGGGGCTAAAGGTCTTAGGAATAAAACACCACTTTGACCTTTTGAAGCACCATGTCTATGAAACTTTATTTTAATTAGTGTAAGTGCAGCACAGGTGATTCATGAGTAAAATAAATTCTGTCTGGAGTTTATAGTGACGTTCTATTTTACTGTCAGCATTGTTGATCTGTAACCAAATGCACATTCTGCTTGATATATCTGCTGTTGTGTTAACTATACAGTTGGAAAGAGAAGTATTCAAAAACTCCATTTGAAGACCCCTAGGCACTCCATGTTATAAGAAAAATTCAGGTAAATGATTGGGCTGTATCTGCATACCTGTACCCTTAATGCGTCAACAGTAGGAGAAAGTCTGGTAAGGGGTCCCTGTAAGGAATTGCTAGCTGCAGTTATCAGCTATTGAGTTTTCTCAAATGTATGTAATATTTATAATTTTCAAACAGAGAGAACACAGTATATAACTGTATTTTAAGCATGTCTCTTCAATTCATTCAGTGATTAAACAATTCTCATCATTTTGCCCCTAATGTAAAAACAATAAGCTGTATCTAAGAGCAGAGTTTTCACATGAAGTTACTTGTCTGCTCATGGAATTAATAATTTCAGTTAGGTAGTTTCATAGTATGTCGGTAACATTCTCTGCCTACAGAATGCATGCACTGCAGACGATCTCTTCCCTACTTGAGTTATCAAGGCCCACCTTTGTTCCATTCAAAATGTAAGGTTCACCTCTGACCTCAGAAACTAGTTTAAGAGTTCCTGAACTTCAGCACTTGTTAACAGGCCACCGGCCCTCTATCCAGTAATAATAGCAATGATAGAGAGTCACATAATTGAAAAGACTCACACTGCTACGGTATGCAAAACGAATTTAAAACTAAGGCTGCAAGCCTGGACTAGAGAAAAAAAACAAGAATGAAATGTAATGTCTGAAGAGCTTTTGATAGTCTCTCCAGGCTTATGTCCTTTTGTTCAATAAAAAAAGCCATCACTGATTTAATTATATTCCCGGGACACAATGGCTCTATTTTCAGATCATGTTAAATGATTGATCTGCTGATTTATCTTCTCACAGTTCTTTTATACACTGTGTACTAGAGTGAACAGCATATGCAATAGCCATTACATCTGACTTTTTCTACTATATTTTAGGCACAAAACGACCAAGTTGTAATGTTACATTAACATTTCACATTATGCTTCTATAAGGTGAAAGGCCCAATAGACTATTTATGGTTTTAATTATCATTTTAAATATAGAAATCATTGATTTATAAAAGAAGCACACAATCAAATGCAACTAATTACTATGAATGGGGAAGGGACCTACTTGCAAAAGCTTACTGCTCAAAATGTCCAGTTACATACTGGCTAACGATTATTGATGTGCCTAGATTTTTGGTGAACCTAAGAATGGTCCAGAGATAGAGTCCAGCAGATGGTTGCTTATTTGTTTGATTTATTAAAGGACTGTGGCTTTAGCCAGTTAAAGCACAGAATCTGGTAGTTTAGGGAAATTCCAAAGGGGATATGAATTTAATGGATGATCTATCAGTCTTCAAAATAAGTTGTTCGAAATGTCCCAACCTGCAATAGGGCAAGAACACTGAAAAATGGTCAGGCAGTGCCACATTTATTTCTATGCATTTATTGTATTTATTTATTCATGCACATGTTTACACCAAGAGGAACATGCACAGAAATGCTATGATAGAGTCCTTCTACAGTAGACTCATTGTAGAATACTTAATTAAAGGTCAAAATGTCTGTCTTTCCCTTTATAATTTGCTTTGATCAAATGTTTTTTTTCTCAAATTTCCATAAAAATGAAAAGTAAAAAGTTTCCAGCCAAACCAGACTAGAAAAAAGTGATTCTGATTTTGATATAAATCTCTCTGTAAAAATCAAAAACACAGGGTGGAAAATCCAGCTACATCTAAATTTTGCAGTAAAAATTTGCTAAAGGATAGTCAAAATGCTAATGTTCAGTAAATACACAACACTATATTGACTTGGTCTTTGTACGAACATAGAGAAAAAAAAACATTGACAGCTATAGACTGCTTAATAGGACATAATTCTAAATGTAAGTCTGTATATCAAGTAAAAATTGGGGATATAGTATGGACTGTATCCAGGAAGATCATATGTGAATACATTCATTCAGTTACATCAGAAAAATAAAACTGCTATTTGGATTGGCATAGTCTTTTTTTTATTCTTGACAATAATTTTTCTTGTTGTTTCCTCTCACTCTTTCTGCTATAAGGTAGTCATCTGAAAGTATGATCTAGCTGCTGCCAGATGCTTTAGTAATTCACCCTACCCCCCATTATTTGTATAGTTAGGAAGAAAGTAAATATGAGGCACAATTGCACCAGTTAGCGCTCTTACTGGTACTTCTTCATTTCATCTGCACCAATGACATCAACTTTGCAGTTGCTTGAAATGTGATGATGAAAGCAAACCAATCTTTCTCACTTACATTTACCAGATCAATTCAGTTTTACAGGCTACGGCAGTGTGATATATTGACTATTTCATTTAATGGCATCTATTGTTCTTAATGAAGGTAAGTCATCCTTGAAATCTTTTGTGCTATGTCATCTCATAAAATATGCCTTCAACATGATTTGCTAATGGAAACAGATATGATTTTCTGTCATTCACTAAAAAGATAACACATTGACTTTACTATTATTTACTAAGGGACTTAAGATGCTTTTATCTACCACAATGTGATCGCAATGTATCTGCTGTGGTTATCCAGTTACTTACATATCACTGAAAGATACTATCATAGCTATTTAGATTACTTTCTTACAGCATTATATAGCGGTAATATTGCATATGGTACTCGACAGTTATTTAAATACATAGGGGATAGAAATATTATTATAAAAGTGGATTAAATTAATCACATTTTTTGCCCAGATATTAAATTATTTTAGAATTTTGGAAATTGGTAACTTTAAACCAGTCTGTAACAGATGGTTCTCTCCTGCACTGCTCTGATGTGAAGCTTTTATGTGACACCTGTTAACTGTACATCTTGGATCTATAATTTTGATTTTTTTGTGCTTTATTAAATTGAATTCTCATTGTATAGGAGGTATTAGTCATAAGCATTGTGTATATATCTGAAATCACAAGTGTTTGGAGTGAATTTATGAAGAGACATCCTAGCATATTATCACTACCTGGGAAGGAAAATCTGTATAAATTTGCTGTAGGCTTAATGGTTATATCTATAAAGAAAGCCCCATTTACCTATTGTCAAGCAATTAAGAAACTGCTGACTCACCTCTTAATTCAGCAGGGCTCAGTATCCCCCTGTACTGCTTTCTTCCTTTGAATGAGTTCACTGCTGTATGTAGCCACACCCCCTCCTTTCCCTGACTTCCTCTGTACACAGCCGACCACAGAGGCGGCCAAATATTTTTTTCATCAGCAAATGCTCCGGGATAGGACTAAGCTTTATATAAGGAGGAGGGAAAGGTATTCTACTCTCTCTGAATAGTTCTATGATGTCGCTCAGGAGGCGAGGCTTATCGGCACTATACAGGAAGGGCCTGTACACAGAACAGCTGTGGGAGCAGGGCTGTTTAAACAAAAGGCAAGTACTACAGATCCCAAAATCGTTTTTAGATTTTAATGTTTAAGTTGGCTTTCTATATGTATACATGTCAGATATAAATAATGTTTTATTCAGACTTTTCATAACCTTTAACTAAAATGAATCTTATTAAGAGGATAAGTATAAAGCACATTTTGCAACAGTTTCGCACTGTATCAACGGAAATACAGTAATGTGAATATATTACTGCTATTTCAGAATTGTTTACCAGTCAAAAAACTTTTGGACATTTATAGATATCCCCCTTTGTCTTACTTAGTGCAAAACACATACCATCTCTAATGCTTAACAAAAGAGTGATTATCTGTTATGCAATAACACCTAAAGTACTGGGAAAGGGTTTAAGTCTGGCATTAGGTACAAGATAGGTTAAATTATTGGGATAGGATCTAAGATCTAGGTCATTTTTAATAAAGGGCAATAGGCATTTTGTTTACATTTCCACACTTTTTTAACTTTTTTAATTGAGTTTAATTTGACTTATTACTTTTCTATTTTATGTAAATATTGTGTATATTATATAATAGGGAAGAGCTGTAGGACAGTATCAATAATGGCTTTGTAAGTAAGGATAAATATTTTAGAGTGGATTGTAAGGACTGACAGTGGGGAGTAGCAGAGGTGGAGCAGTGGGCTAGGAAGATGATTCTAGCAGAACCATAAAGGAACAATTCAGTCTCCAACAGTTATTTGACATGTAATAAATCATTAAATAAATCATTGTTGCAATATATATATTATATACTTATTTTCATTCTTTTTTGTATTTATAACCACTTTTTGACATAAACCCCTCCTCTCTTACATATTTCCTCTTCAGCTGTTCAGAATTAAATTTTATGCCACTGACTTGATTCAAAGGGTTGAGACTTCAGAGAGAACAATAATAAATAAACAAAGGGGGAGACTGCTCTGTGAGACTGCACACCTGCAAGATTCTCATTGGTTACTCAGAATTCTCAGGCCTTTTCATTTATATCCTTGATTTAAGATTCTAAACTGATCTGCTGAAGAGGAAGTAGGTGATAAAGAGAAGTGCTTATAAACTATAAAGAGGTGGAAAAAAGTAAATAAAATATATTGCTAAAGCTTTTTGTTAACAGTGACAAATAAGCAGGCAAATAACTAGTGGTTCTTTTAAGTATGGATTGCTTTTGATACTCATTAATACAATAGACATATACAAATATTTTGTAGTGATTACAGGAGCGCCATCAGAAGGGCATATATATATGTACAAATCTATCAAAGCAGCATTAGTGTGGTTTATTAAGAGTTGAATAAAATATTTTGGCCTTTTTCATGTGTCCTTATTTTTTTAATTTTCTTTTTGTTTTTAAACACTCTTGTTTCTAGATCAACTTTTATACAAAGTAATCAATACTCTTTAGCTAGAATGCTTTTATCATCTCTTTGAAATTTATTGCTTTTCTGTGTCCTCTCCTCTTTGTGTCTACAAATCTCTGTAATGAGCTGCAATCCATATTTCCCTTTTCATTTACCTGCGCATCACTTAAAAGAATAAATCTGTCCAGATGTAAAGTAGTCTATACACAGCTTACAAAACAATGTTTTTCATTTATTTCTTAATTCTCCCAAATTTAACAGTGATTGTTAAACCAGTATATCTAGCTAGAGACTGCATTATGATCTGAAAACATGAAATAATGAGTCACAATGCAATCAAATCAGAAACTAAAGGGTTATAAAATAATGGGAAAATGTATATTTGCAAACAAATGGACAATATATGAAAGGAAAAACAATATGGAATACAGCAAATATAATTAGGCATGTTATCAAAAAGAATCCATTCTACAACAACTGTGAAAATGGAACTAGACATATTGATAATACATTACCAGCTATTTTCCATATTATAACAGGTATTATCAGAGGCGGTTCTGACTACATTTACTCTCTGGGCGAACCGTCAGCATCTACACCCTCTGGACCAGCACCACCGGCAGTTGCTCCCCCCCAGATCACCACCACTGGTAGCCAAACCCCCCCTCCCCCAGTGCTCTTGGATGGTGCTCATGCACCCCCAAAGAATTTGCGCCCTGGGCGGTCGTCCACACCACCCATAGCTAAAACCGTCCCTCGGTATTATGCCACAAAAGTAACCCTTTAAGATTCTGTTGGAAATTGGTAAAATATTAGTGGTTTCTATAAGCAGGGCTTCCTTCAGAAATCACAGGGCCCCCAATAACCTGAAAATGTCCCCTCAACATGATTTTACAACTTAATTTACATTGAAATATTACACTGCTCAGTTCCCCTTTAGACCATCAGGTTCATTGGTCATTACTCTAATGTCTACATATGTCTGCCTTTTTGGGCCCCCTTGCTTATTGAGCTGGTGATGCCACCCACAGCACCCTCCTCCCAGTTGGCAGCCCTGTCTATAAGAAAGTAGTGGACTATTTATCACTAAAACTGTAACTATAAAATAACAGTAAGTGATTCCATCATTTTCTAGGAATATTTTTTCAAAGGTTTCTTTGATTTCAATCAAGTTCCAGTGATATTAGCTGGCTAAAATTCTTTTCACTTGCTTTTGACTCCAATTGCCAGTTTACCCTTCTGCAGTTGAGAGCAATGCTTTAAATATCTAAATATTGTTGGAACATCACTGTTTTCTTACCATGATATATGCCTTCAATGAGCATGTGCTTAAATATATGCATAGTCAGAGTTTCGCCATACTTCAGAGATTTCCCTCAAAGTATTCAAGTCCTTGTCCAAGGTAACTAGTTAAGTGACCAAACACATTCAAACTCTAATCTAATTCCTTTCTCCACTCAGTTTGGGCTGCACAGTCATTAGAGAATAAGATTATAATTAGACAAAAGAATTTCATGAGGATTAAAGATCAAACTGTTTACCCTCAGAATTAAAACTAACCATTTTAGATGCAAACCAAAATACCAAAGAAAACAATTAAAACTCATACTATAGCTGGTTACGTTTTTCAGATATACTTTACATTGAGATATATATTCTTGTAAGGTTACTCAAAAAATATTTTTAAAAAATCATAGATTGTGATTTAATTAAGTAAAATCTCTTGACCCCTGCTAAAATCATCTGTGAAAAAACCTCTGGTAAATTTGTGTTATTGGACTATAATTAAACTTACCTCCCATCCAAATTGAGGATCTTCAAGGTTCATACGCTGCTCTCCTTCAAAGGGACCAAATTTTTCCCCAAATGAAATTTTTATCTTTGTCCAGATTCCAAGTCCTGCACCTGGAATATTTGACTCTCGGAGTTCAAACTCTAGTGGAATTGGGATGTCATCTGGAATGTAAATAGGAGCTTTGTAGGGTGATTCCTCATTTGGTGTGAATTCATCACTGGAAGAGGCAGAAGATACCTCAGGAAAACCTGAACCGCACATTACCACAGTTCCACAGTCAGTTTCAAATCTCTCTTCCTTCCCCTCCTCAACAGTTGCATCACTGCCTTTGTCATGAGAAGTATCACCTAAGAAATAAAAATCTATAATCAGGCAAGGTTAACCATCCTGTGCCACTGAGACCTCCAAATTCTAGAAGATAAATGTGCATTTTTCTTTATTTAGCATTTGGAAGGAGCAGTTTATTTGTAACTGTTTATATATTTTTAAAAATAACAAATAATTGTCTTGAAAAGTATATTTATTAACAAGCAATATATGTTCATCTTGGTAATTGTTGAGATAAAGTCTGTGCTAATCAATAAAACATTTGTTTACCAAATATTCTTTGATTGAAAGCCCTTAACTAAGGTTCTCTTTTTGCAACAACATTGTAACCAATATATAGTAATAAACAGCATTCTTTCAGTTTTCACTTGTTCTTTAATTCAATAATGATAGTTTCCTTTTGAATATTATATTTTTTTTATTATGAATGATTTTAATAGATACTGTACTTACTTTGATCTTAAAACTTAACAAAAATCCTAAATTGGGGCATGGAATTCGATCTTCCTTGTATTAAAAAACTTACAAGCCATAGGGTGATATAACATTTGCGGACCCCCAATAGCAATGCCACATATTTTTACAAATACCTAGATTGTATCAAGAAAGGTCTATAGGCACTCATGTATACAGATTAGCAATGTTCTAGAAATAAAGATGGAAATAAAGTCCACTGTTGAAACCCCTTTAAAGCTAGGGACCTTAGTCAACTATCTGTTTAGCCTAACAGGCGAGCCAGCACTAAATACCAAAATAGTTAGAGATGAAGCACACTCGTCAAATATGTTTTTTGTATGACCTTTTCTTGACTTTTCTTTTTAAGATTTAATAGACTAACCTTCATAACTAAATTGTAAAAAAAAAATTGTAGCTGACCACAGACCTTCTATTTCCTATCCTCTCTTCATTGACATTATAACTTTTTTAAGAAGAGTTCAGCGTACAGGTGCTTAATCTTCTCTCTGATAGCAATTTCCCTTTAAAGTTTCTCTTTACAGAATACTAAAGAGAAGCTGTGATGATGTATAACACTGGAGCACTACACCTAACCATACTCATTTATTGAGAGGCTACAACATTTAGGAAGTGGAGATCTGTAGCTAGTTTAAAGGTATGCTATACTTCTTAAAAATAGAAAAAAAAATAGTGCTTAATAAGGTATTTATAGCTGCTGGTGTGGAAATATGACTTAGCTCACCAAATGCTTCCTCATATCCATAAAAATAAAAGTCAGAATATGGTATAGTGTTAACTAAAGGTATTTAAGGAAGGAACCCAGAATAGAAAAAAATGAGATATATTAAGTGAAAAAGCATAGGTTGTTTTTCGTAGGTCGTTAAGTTTGCTTTAAATATTCAATATATTAATTATATTATTGCACTGCTAGATGCAGATGATTAGCAAAGTGGTAAATGTGTTTTTGTGCTTTTGTGCTTTATGGAGGAAGATTCCCTAAAGGATCCTTTCACAAAATATGGTCATGAATACAATAATAATATTCTAGTAAAAAAGTTACACAAGAAACGTGTTAGTCAGTTTAACAACACATGAGACTGTGCCTAGGGCTCAACTTAAGGTGTGCATGTATTCAGTGTAGCTGGAGCAGAGACATCCCTATCTCTCTTCAGCAGACCTAAGGTAAACCATTTTAATACATGACTAGCTAGGAAATGTTAACTAAGTCAAAAAGAAATCTCTGTATAAGAAGTAGATGTACTCCCAGTCTGCGGCACTTGGCATATATCCAAGTGGTCTGACAGCATTGGTGGTGCGTTGTCATTGGAGGGGGGGGGGTCTGTTGCGGGGGTAGTGGCACAAGAGGGGTGTAGGGGTGGTAGTGCCTAGGGTGGAATCCCACCTGAATACAGTACTGCATATATCCCTGTGTACTCACAGAAAGAAGCAGATGTACTCCAGTCATGTAGGTCTCCCACAGACTGTCTAACATGTCAAGCTCCAAATTTTGAGGACTTGCCTCTGGCAGTAGACTGGGAACTGTTACCCATAATCTCTCTAGCAGTAGAAATGCAAAATTTTCTGGCTCATTGTACACTTGTTCCGGCAAACATTTAGGCTAGGGCCACACCTGGAGTTTTGTTGTGGTTTTGCTGTACATAGCTAAAGCCATGACAAAATGCTGGTAAACCATAACAAAGCATATACCCAGAGACAACTACGGTCAACCTTATACAACCATGTTGTGCATTGTCGCAGTGTGATTTACAATGACAAAAAGCCTCTGGACCTATTTTGTTTCAGTAAACTGAACTGCACAACGCGGTTACATGTGGTTGCCCATAGACTTCTATGAGTATGTGCTTTGTTGCTAGAGAGCTGAGGGTCTGAAACCAATGCTAGAGTTGTGCCTAATGTTTATAAAGTGAAAAATGAATATAAATAAAAAAAATATATCTTTAATGAAGTTTGCTTCAAAAAAAGAAAAAGTTCAAGTTAGGTCTGTGATTTCTATTCTAGCATATATAAGTATACAGTACACCAGGTTTGTACCTCATGCAGAATATTAATAACTATAAGCTGTGGGTGTGCACAGACTTTACTATGAGTACTATTGTTTGTGCCTGTTGTTATTACAGTTTGTTTGCACACTCAAGGGCACAGTCTAGACTACTTTGGGGTATGACAAGACTAATGGGAAGGGGTGTTACATAATAAAATATACACATAGGCATAATTTATTTACTTCCCTTTCACAGCAATACCTGAATAGAAATACAGCACTACAGAAGCGAATATAGAATATTATCCACTACATATATTCCTTACTGTTAAACCACCAACAGATTCCCAGTCAGGGCATAGATTTCTGCTTACACTAAACCAACTGTACCTATAATAGATCAACATAAAAATGTCCCAAAAGACCAAACATCAGAAGGTTAGTATTCCATCCACTGCAGATCTTATCCAGAATCCTATAGGTTTATTTACCCTAACCTATTCAATGTAGTCCCTTGCTTAACCCACGCTGGGCCTGTGCAATAGCTTTTTACTTCTCATTGTTGGGTGCATTTCATACAACTGTCCCTCACTGTAAAATCACACAGTAGAATTGCTGGCACTCTTTTAAATGTTGTCTACATGGAACTAATATTAACCCTATGTTCTCCAAAAGTAGAAGTAAATTGTAGATCCAAGGGTTAAACAGGCACAGCTGGTGGAACCATGAAGACACAAGAGAATCCCCATAGGGGAAAATCATTCATAGCATTAAATTATGAATTAACAGTAATCCGAAAAAAATAATACTGCAGATTGCTTGCTTGCACATCTACATATCCCTAAAACATATTCTGCCTAAATCATGTAATATCAGCACGACACTGAAATTTCTTTTTAAGCATTTTCATATATAATTGAGACTTTATGTGGAGGAAAAGCGAGAGTCTTGTTTTTTTTGGCTGTAGTTGTAATTTTGTCTGATGATGGGGATCAGGATTTGTTCATTTTATGACTATCCCCAATGGCATTTATACATTTTTTTTTTTTTACTGTAAAGGCAATAAGGCATTGCAGAACAAAGGTTGCAATCCATTTTTCATCAGATTGCATGGATGGGATGATCTGAGATTTGCCAAACTCCTGCCGTGCACAGAACTAGCTAGAAAGAGATTTACTATTAGTAGATATATGGGCTTCCTTCCATTATATTCCATAGTGTTGCTTAAAAAACAAACAAGACAAGCTTCAAAGGAAAATACATTGAAAAGGTTAATTGGAGTTGGGTGTGGAGCATTTGATATTAGGATCAGTGTGTACTCCAAGAGGAAAATGACATGTAGCCTTGCCGGAACCACCCCACTGCCAAAACTAACTCAGATCCAACCTGCTGCTACATGAACATTTCCATATCTAGAATATCTGTGAACGGACCATTTGCTTTGCTCGGATCTAACGGACAAATTCAAATATGTCCATTAAAGGCTGAGCTCATTATCCTCTGATGACATTTCAAAACTGGCTCGTCAATTTCATTCTTTTCCATTTCAGAGAATCTGGAAAATTTTGAATCATTTGTCTGTATGGAAAGTGATAGGAAAAGGAGCATAATAAGTATTAAATATTGTATTTGTATTGTAATGATTCATTTACTGTATATAGCGCTGATATATTATACAGCACTTTTACAGAGATTCATAATTCACTTCAGTCCCTTCCCCTTGGAGCTTACAATCTAGTTTCCCTATCCATTCACACACAAACATAGACAGTCACAGACAAGGGAAAATTTAGTTGGGCTTCATTTAATCTATGTGGTAGTTTTTGGATAGTGGGTAGAAACCCATGCAGGTGCAGGGAGAACATATAAACTCCATGCAGATGAATTCCAGGGTGGAATTGAACCTAGAACCCAGCATTGCACTCTACTATAGTGGGCTACACCTACTGATGTACTCGACTCAGTCATTTTACACAAGCCTATCACAATTTTATTATTTTATTTAGGATACTGCAAATACTGAATGGTTGTCATAAGGACACTGTTTATAAGAGGAAATTCAGAGGGGGGGGGGTGGATGCTTAAGGCCCCCGCCGATGCCTTATTGCTAATTTTTGAACCCCCACCTGAGTACTCAGTGATTCTGGCTGTGAATATTGCAGCATGATAAGTACTCTAATAGTAATACCATTTACACTTTGTTATCCAAAGTAAGGTCTACTTGACAGGGGCTAATGAGAATTTTTAAAACTTCACTGTGAACTTTTATCAGCTGTCCAGTAGTGTAAATTCCACAGTGCTTATTATGCTGCTGACTGCAATAATATATCTTATTACCGTTCTTATGACACACAATACCATTTCTTGATTTACCTCCACTTGCTATACATGGGGTAGGGAAATAGGGGGTAATTCAGGAAAGTCCGAACTTACCTGGCGATCCTTCAATTCATCTCGCCGATACTGGTACGTGCTCCCTTCTCTCCTGCACGCGGAGATCAGAGAACGCTTTAAAGGTACTTCTCACCTTGCGACCACTCGAGTCGCCTCACGAGACTGGAATACCTTTAAAGCATTCGTTGATCTCCGTGTGCAGGAGAGCAGGGAGCGTGTACCAGTCTCGGCGAGGTGAATCAAAGGATCGCCAGGTAAGTTCGGACTTTCCTGAATTACCCCCATAGTGTTACTTTGAGCATTGCTGATAGCTTGGCTTTATAACTGGACATTTGGATTTGTAATTTGGTTTTTTATTAGTCCATGGATTGTTAACTAGATGCTTATCCTTTTAGGCAATGTCAGCTAAGATGTCACATTTTGGAATTTAAAAAAATTACACAAAATTGACCCACAGTCTTCCCAATGACCAAGTAAAGAAAGGGAAACAAGTGAAATAATGTCAGGCTTAAAGGACCAGTAACACCAGAAAAAGAAAAAATCCTATTTGGATTGGCATTGTAGTTATTACTACATGGTACTGGGAAAAAAGTTATCCACTTTCTGATTTGTATTATTTTTAGTTTGTTTTTCCTCGTTGTGGTGGCAGCCATATTTATCTGGTAACTAAACAAGCCCCTGTCTAGTCTTTTTGTTTCCTATGAAACGTAAGGCTTGGTTCACACTAACGTCTTATGCCCAACGCATAATACCCTAGTGTGAAAAAAAAAAAAGAAAAAAATATGCTCCAGCATATTTTTCTATTGTACTTAACAGCGACATTCACAGCTCTTCGTATCTGGCATAATAGACAAACATAAAATGTGACGACTAGCATTCCAGATGCAATGTACTGTATGCACATCATACGCTAGTATGTCCTGAACTAGGTAAGCCCATAGGTTTACACTGGCAGCGTAATTTGTTTTTATGCACGGCGTATC
>WMED01002252.1:0-16260 GCA_019650415.1 Pipa parva
GGTAGTCTGAGACTCCTGTTTGACTTGGTTTTATTTCGTGCCGGTTGCGCGGGCAACCGCTGGCATACTGCATTGATTATTGTGAATTTATAATAAAGCTGTGGCCAACCTTCTTCCAATGCTACTGTGTATGTCTCATTTATTAATCTTAAGTTAAGTTAAATGGGTTAGTTATCAAGGGGTCTTCCCGTTAGGCTGCCATGATGTGATACTAAGAAGGTATTTGGAGGTACCAAGGAGACATTTGAATATAGTTAGTACACATAATGGGTAAAAGAGATGCAAATTGTTTTTCTAATGATAGTCAAGGGTAAGCTGTAGTTATGGAGAATTTGTTTGCAGTGTAGGAAGCCTGTTGAAGAGTGTGACTTCCTCTGATTAAATTCAGCGGTAAAAAGATATATTTGAAGGTCTAAGAGAAGAGCAATGATGTTTAAAAGCAATCCTTTTCACTCTTCTAAAGTAAATTCTAGCATTGTGGGTTTTTTTTCCTTTTGAGATGTGATATTTCTTGGATTTTAACCCTACTAATTTTTATTAAATTTCTTCCCAGATGTCATTTATTGAACATAGATAAATAAAGTATGTTTTTATAAAAATGATTAGAAATTCAGGAACTGGTAATCCTTTTTATTCTTCAGTGGAATGAATTCATAGTATTCCTTTTCGAGTCTTTACTAATACTTCAGGACTATGTTCTATTCTCAAAGTGGCAAATACCTCATGGCACCAATATAAAAAAAAAAAATAGCAGAAGTAGAATATGGATAGTTACAGGCAAATTAACATTTTTCCACTCACTGCTACATATCCGCTGCCCAGGTCTTGCCATTTGGCAATGTTTACAACAATGCTCATAAAGCATCACATAAAAAACTCAGAACTGCTGGTCTACCTTGAAGGGGTTGTCCACCTTGAAATGGATTTGTTTTTAAATGTGTATTGAAAGCTTTTTAAAAAATATAATATCAAGTAAGAAACATAGATATATATAGAATTAGTGCAATGTCTTTTTAATTGTTTTGTTCTCAGTGTCAAAATACAGACAAATTATACCTCAGTTTGTATGAATGGCAGACCTTGTCTAACTGAATGTAGATTTGTCTGCAATTGCTTTACTGTAACAACAGCTCCTGAATTATTTTGTTGTGGTAAAGTGCCTGCTGACGAAATCTGGTAAGTTTGTATTGTAGAGGAAGAACACTAATTCACAAAATATAATGTATAAATGCCAGTGAAATTTTCACAGAGAAGACTTTGGGGGTAATTCATGAACGATCGAACTTACCTTGCTATGCTTCTCAGCACTTCGCCGAGTCGGGTACACGCTCCCTGCAAGCGGAGATCAGCAAACGCTTTAAAGGTACTTTGGCGAGGCGACTCGAGTGGTCGCGAGGTGAGCCGAAGTACCTTTAGGGGGTAATTCAGCAAGATGCGAATGCATCTTGCGAAGCTTCCCCTCAGTTCGCACATACTGTTATGCGTTCTCTGATGTCCTACACAAGGACATCAGCGAACGCTTGAAAGGGATTCCAGTCTCAGCGAGGTGACTCGAGTGGTCTCGCTGAGACTAGAATCCCTTTAAAGCGTTCGCTGATGTCCGCGTGCAGGACATCAGCGAATGCATAACAGTATGTGCGAGCTGAGGGGAAGCATCGCAAGGTGCGTTCACACCTTGCTGAATTACCCCCTTAAAGCATTTGCTGATCTCCATTTGCTGGAGACCTGGGAGTGGGTACCTGACTCGGCGAAGTGGTGAGAAGCATCGCAAGGTAAGTTTGATCGTTCCTGAATTACTCCCTTTATTGTTTAAAACCTCTCTTCATTATATTTAAATGGTCTTTTTGGTTGCCAGAATCCGTTGACCTAGCAACCATACTTAGAATTATGTATAGAGCCTGATTTGAAATATAACTAAAGATACAGAATTGTAAATAAAATATTAATTCTCAGATTAACTGACTATCTGGTTGCCAAGGAGTCAGTGATCAAAAGGACATTGCAAAATAAAAAGTGAAATAATTAAAAAAAAAAACACAAAAAACTGTAAACTGGTTTAGAATACCAACTTTAACCTAGTAAAAAGTATTTTCAAGGTAAATAAAGACTTTGGCAGCTGATAAAGTTGTGTCCCAGCCAGACTGTCAGTGTTAAAATAGCACAAAACCTTATTACTGTGGTTTACCTCCCTGTACAATTAAATTTTAAAGTATAAGTAAACCCTATTTATAAAGTTTGCCCCATTAAAGTATTGTAAAGTGAAAAAACGATTAGTAAAATACTCTCTCACCTTTTCTCTCTGTAGCACTTGTAATCCCTCTGTAAAATGTTCCTCCTTCCTGTAGTCAAGAAGGCCACGCCCCCACCCCTCTCACATTCTCTTACCTTAAAAACTGACTCCTTCCTAGTCGGAATTCAGTTCTGCAGCATTGTAGCAGTGAGAGAAAAGTATCAGATTACTAAGCATGCACTAGCAGAATAAGTCATTGTGTGACCTCATTAGGGGGCGGGGTTCTCAGCACTAACCAGGAAATACAAGTACATATTAATGCAGGGGAGATAGGCAGAAGGATTAAGATGTGAGAACTGAAAAACACAAAATCGTTTTTACTTTTCAATGTTTCAGTTTATGTTTCTACATTATAAATATATGTATACTGTATGTATAGTTTGGTCAATACCGTTTTACTTACACTTTAAGACTGGAGGTTCCCAGTGCATTCTTAGTCCCCTTTGACAAATGAGACCCTGGATGTAGCTCTGCTTAGAGAAACAGAGGCTCACACATGTGCAGAAGAGGGCTGTATCTGAGGTGTGGGGGCGGAGCTAAATACTTTTTTGTAGGTTTCTCATGCGATCAGGTTAGAGGTGAAAGATTAGTGGGATAATGGTTCAGAGGGAATGCACAATGGGGCACTCTTGTGGTCATGTCAAACTTCCCAGCCCAGCTACCATTTTTAATAAGACCTTTCAGCGTCCCATTAACCTGGTTCCCCCCTCAAAAAACTCTTTTGAGAAGTTTTCTTGTTGGAACATGTGAGGAATTAACAAAAAGTTATTAGCCATTAACATTATTTGTAAATCTCTAATATCTATTAAGCTTTGTAGTCAAGACTGGACAAGTGGAAACTGCTTTCTTCTTGTGGAAACCCCTATGCCAGCTTTCATGTTGGTGTCCTGTCTGGTTTTACTGTCCTCAACAGAGAAAACTTTACCAATGTTTGGCCTGATTATTAGGAACTTATAGTCTCTTTTCCTTGCTCAAACACACTTCACACAGAATATAGGTCTTCCTTCCTGCTTCATCTCTGGGAAACAAGAAAATACATGCAACTGATCTTCAGGCAGGAATCCAGACAGAAGCCATTAATAACTGTAATACTGACTTACAGAATGACTGTTTTTCAGATTTGTATTGTTTTACAACATTCTAAATAATGAGCAATGATCAGAGATTTGCCCTCTGTCTGTTCAGTGTTGTTATTTCCCTAGAGTTGTGAGAATTTCCTAATCTGCTGTGATTTATTCCTAGTGGATGTGCTTTCTCCCATAGACACTAGTATTGAAATTATCATGCTTACATTTGTGCTTTGGTTTTTGTTTTTAACAATAGGAAATCTATCAACAGGGACAACTTTTTCAGAGGTCTAGTAAATTACAGCAACCAATCACAAGTTGTCTTTTATTATTCTTGCTTCCTTATAACAGAGACTGCTGACTGTAAATAGGTGGCTATGGGTTACTAAAAGATTGCCCCTGTTCACAAATTTCCCTGTTGGTCTATAGTCATTTTATAATACATAACTATCCCCTTTAAATATATAAATAGTATAACATGAGCACACAACTCATCATGTGAAAGAGGAAGGGGGTTATTCACTAAAATTTGAATTGTTGCGTATAGGTGTGAATTCGCCAGCTAAAGACAGTTGCAATAGACTGCTACTGTCTCAGTCGCGTCTTTATAATGAGAATATTGTCCCAGTCACAACCTTACTATGGAAAATTGTTGCAGTTGCAACTTTAAAATTTGTTGCAGTCGCGACTTTACAATGATGAGATTGTTGCGGTCGTGGATTTGCTATGGGAATCTGCTGTTTGAGAATTCAACAGTCAAATTCGCACCTTAGTGAATAACCCCCTAATTAGTCTTTACTTAATACTGATGTATGATTATGAGCTGGCATAGTGGATAATTTTATGGAGGCCCCTTCCTAGATATTATAATAGTTGTACCATTAGCGGTCGTTTACTGGTCACACTGTACATTATATGTCAATGGTGAATGAATTTGGAGAGATAAACAGTAAGGCAGAACTCACTTGAGTAAATGTAAATCAACAGAAACGCAAAGTTCTTTGCATATGGTATGCTATGCCCTTGTGGTACTTTAATGCCTTTATAAGGTAAAATAAATGGGACACAAACATGATTTATTAATAGGTCGCCCATCCCTTTTTAAGTAGTTTTATGAAACCTTAGACATTGGGTAGGAGGATGTGCTGTCCCTGAATGGTTAGAAACTTAGAAACAATGCAGAGAGAACAGAATCTGCTTTTGCATACTGAAGAAGGAGGATTGAGCAACTGAAACTGCTGCAATGGGAAGGAAAAGTCTGGCACTAATGGAGTTTATAGCTCTCAGCAGGAAGGCAGCATGGTGGTGAAGACTGGGGGCCATGATAAACCAGATGGGGCATGTTTGCTCAGGTGGTTGTCAGTGAGAAGGCAAGAAGTGATCTAATCAAGGATAAGAGTTAACCATGAGAGTGATAGATGCTGGCCCATTGAACCTGCTTATTTCCAAATGGCCTCTGCTAAGGCCAGACACCAATGCGCTTATTAAGTGAGAATTCAACTGTCAAAGTGAATTCTTGTCAGTCTGGGCAACTACGCTCCTATAGTGGCAAATTCTCTACTCCTTATTCACTAAGTGGCAGATTCCCATAGCGAAGAAGCGAATGGCATTGGATGTGGTTTATTGTGTTGTGTGGACTAGTCAGATGGAAAGCAGTAGCTTTGTCATCGACTTCCTAATAATCAACTTTGATCTGTGAAGTAAAACTGGCAAATATGACACAGTACACCTTGCCAAATTTGCTACTTCGACAGATTCTGTTTTATGAATAGCCTAAATTGATGCAAAGATCTCCATAGGTTTGCAACCATCGCAAGAGTCTGAATTGGTCCTGAATTCATCCCATCACAGAGATCAGGAAGTGGTGAATAGATACAAATTTTGAGCTTTATGCACCTGTTTGAACTTTTATGAATAAGCCCCCAAAACTGTACAAATTTCGATTCCATGTGGTTAATCTTGTATCATATGCAGTTAAGTGCTTCCATCAACACATTGTACGCAGCCCATGTGACAGGTAATATTGTGTTTCTATGGTAACACCTTTCATGAAAGAAAATGATTTGTTGTAGGCTGTATGCCTTTATAAGCAAGTG
Source organism: Pipa parva (assembly GCA_019650415.1). NCBI lineage: Eukaryota > Metazoa > Chordata > Amphibia > Anura > Pipidae > Pipa > Pipa parva. The sequence goes on from WMED01002252.1 coordinate 5,454, forward strand.
TGGGCTGCAATCAAGCAATAGCTAGAAACTGCCAAAAATAAAATGATCCTTTTCAGCGCATGGTAATTAAGTATCCAGTGACTTATAAAAAGGAAAATAATTTCTATGCATTTATATATAATATTTATTTCATTTGACTGTCTGAAAATGATTTTTTTTTTATGCACGTCCTTATTTTAGGTTATGTTTACTCACTGACTTGGGCTTTTGCATTCAAAGAAACCATTTTCACAGGCAGTAGTATTAGCTGGCATATCTATTGGAATAATGCATTTCTGTCTTTAGTTTTTCTATTACCGGTTATTTAAAGTGACAGAGTATATGTGTTCAATTTGTTTTAATATCTACTTACCTTTGGGCTTCTCTGTCTCTCTCTGTCTCTCTCTGTCTCTCTGTCTCTCTGTCTCTCTCTCTCTCTCTCTCTCTCTCTCTCTCTCTCTCTCTCTCTCTCTATATATATATATGTAAAATATTTTATATGCCTTTAGACTTATCTTTTCCTTAGATTCAGCAGTATTCTGCTTATGAATATTTACCCCAGAAGCAGCTCAATAAATCATGGCTTTCTTTGATAAAGCTGTGCATAAATTAAGATGTGCTCATGCACCTGGGTCCTGCTCAGTAGTAGCATTGTGTTTTGCTGTAGCATGGCATTAGCTGCAGCTGAGCTCTGTCACATGCAGTTCCTGACACCCAGGCCCTTAAACAACTGTTGTTTTAGTACTCACTGACTAAATACATTTTAAGTACTCTCTCTAGTTTGCTAGGAAATCCAACATTTTGCTGTTTTTAATAAACAGCATTTTTATGATAACAAATAATTTGATTAATATACACCATGGTTGAAAACTAAGCAGTTGTTATGCTGGAATTAGATACTTCATTGTTTGGCACATGCCACTTTTCTCTTCCCATCAGCAACACCTGCTATATTTGCTAAACCAGTTCCCACATGTCCATTTTAATAACTAAAACCTCATAATCACACACAGTGGTAAGAGAGGAAATTTGCAAATTCAGAAAGGGCCAGTTACTGCAAGTGCTGCACAATGACAACACCATTTATTTGTAGAAACCTGGAAATATATATTATTTAAAAATTCTTAAATAGCATTTCATTAAAATATTTCATTAATTCTATTGGCCCTTTAAACGTGAGCCACTTTTTTTTATTTTTGCCTTTAGTACATTGTTAGCACTTGATATTACAGCCATTTTCACAAGAAAATAAATGGATGACATGGTGGGTCAATGGTTAGCGTGATTAGTTTACCCCATCGGGTTATATCCTGCCTTGCCTGGCTTGCGTATTCAAGGTATTTATGTGGGCAATACATCATTCCCACGGCTGCCAGCAGAAATCAAATGGGACCCTCTAACATATTTGAACACCACAATTTACATTGCAAACTGAGGAGTTACACTGTTCAGTGCCCAGTAAGCCATCAGTTTAATTGGTCAGTATTCAGAATCCTACATGTGTCTGTCTGGGTCCCCCTGATTCACTGAGCTGGTGGGTCGCCACACAGCAGTATTTCCTGTATCCTTCTGATGGTGGCCTTGACCATTCCAAATAATACAAATAATAAAATGAAGGCTTCACAGGATAGGAAACAGCAGTGTCTCTGGTTCCTTGCTGTGCTCTCTGAAGTGGAAATTCTATTTACATAATATGCTTTTAAAGCCTCAGAGCCATCTAGTGGCAACTAAGTAACAATTGTAACAAAACTATTATTTAATACAATTTTAAATTAAAGTATATATAATGCAACATTGGTTATAAAAGCTAAAACAAAACATGATAATAAGGCTTTAAAAATATACTCTCTACTGAGACCATCTGGATCATGAGAGTCTAACTCAGCGGTTCTCAACCTTTTGATGCCGGCGATCCCTGGCGCTGACGTGGTGACGGTCGGCCGAAACGTTATCACGTCACGCGTCACGTGGTGACGTTTGCCGTCGACGTCACCCTGCAGGAAACCTTATAAGAAGGGTTCCTGCGGGCACTTCCGGGTGTCGGAGCAGTTCTCTACCCCCGTGGGACGGCCTTGCGACCCACAGGTTGAGAACCGCTGGTCTAACTTTATTTATACACTAAGCCTCTCTGCACATTAATTTCCTGATTCTATCATTCCTGGTTGCAAGGGGAGGATTGCTATAACCACATTGCTAACAGTCAGGTTACATAGTAACCCACAGAAGCCAATCAGAAACCAACATTCTCTGTTATAAGGAAGCGAGAATAATAAAAGACAGATTTTGATTAGTTGCTCTAGGTTACTAGAATTCTGGAAAGTTTGCCCTTGTTGATGAATTCCCCTGTGTCTAAAGTGTGCTCCCACTGTCCAGTCTCTTCTTTTACACTGATATGCAGATTTATGTTCATGAACCCATTCACGGGCAATCTTATAGTGTCACCAACATAAATATAAACATACACATTTAGGTGGGAATTCACCAAAGTGAGAAGTGAGGTGCGGATCCTTCGCCTCACTTCGCACTGACTGTTATGCGCTCGCTGATGTCCTGCACGCAGACATCAGCGAACGCTTTAAAGGGATTCCAGTCTCGGCGAGGCCACTCGAGTCGCCTCGCCAAGACTGGAATCTCGTTAAAGCGCTCGCTGATATCCGCATGCAGGACATCAGCGAGCGCATAACAGTCAGTGTGAAGTGACGCGAAGGATCCGCACCTCACTTCGCACTTTGGTGAATACCCCCTTAATGATATAAACAAGAATTGACTGGGTACAGGTCCAAAAACAACAGTGAAATTCCTCCCATTTTTCTGAATACCTTTTTTTATATCTTATCTTATCACTTCTTGTATGTCGTGAATGGGGACCCTTAAAATATTCACAGTCAAATAAAATATTAAAATATTCAAGTCAAATAGTTTTTTTGACAACATAACGTTTGAGAATCGGTGTTTTTAATTATGCAGACATTGCCTATTTATAAAGCTTTTATTGTCATGTGAAAAGTAAATTTTTGATGCATTTTTACATAAAAAAAAGTTTTTGATCCTAAATCAAAGGAAACCTTTACCAATATCCTCCAGTGTGACAGGATACTTTTTGTAACTCATGTAGATAATGTTATCAGTGTTGTTTTTGATTTACATTCTAGGGCATGGTAAGTGAACGGAGTGTGCCACTGTCTATGTTAGTAACAAGCCTTTTATACCAGTAGTTTTATATAGTGGATAGGGCAATTCTAGCTGCAATGAGATGATACCTAGGGAATTTTGCTCTTTGGCTGTATTGTCTTTACAGTCTACTTTTAAAAATTCATGTCATATGTTTAAATGGCAGGAAATGAAGACAATTCTAGCTCACTGAGCTTTTGGATCAACATCAAGAGAAGATATAGCAAGACTATTGTTTAACAGCCATTGATATTTAGCAACAGATACAACTGCTGCAGCTATGCTTGCAGGATGTGTGTGTGTTAGTGTCCCTGTGTAACTAAGAAGCAGTTGCTAAATTCCTTAAAGTGCACCTGTCGCCTCAAAACTAATATTAATTTAGGTTGTACTAATGAAATAAACATTTTTGTAAATATATATGTATTTTTAAAAATGTACCTTTATACAGCATTTCTCTCTGTCATCTTCCCTGTCAGCCTGCCTATTCTTTCCGGAGTTGGGTTGGGCGGGGCTAAATAATAATTGACATTATAGCTCCTCCAATCAAGATCCCTTAAATCATGATCTAGCAGGGATCTGGTTGGAGGAGCTGTAATTTCAAACATCATTTAGCCCCACCCACTCAACCCAGGAAAGAAAAGTCAGGCTGACAATGAAAATGACTGAGAGAAATGCTGTATAAAGGTACATTTTTTTCATACAAATATATTAACAAAAAACATTTATTTCATTATTACAACCTAAATTTCCTGACTCGGGAAAGAAAAGGCAGGCTTTTTTTTCTGTATTTGTGACAACATATTGGCAATAGACAGGTTGCTGACAGCACAAATTTTCTAATGTATGCAATTAAATTTCCTATTAAAAACTGTAGGATTATGGTAAGTCACCCCTTGTTGCCGTTATTGTTGCTGTACAATGGTTACATAAATGACATCAGTTAGTTTTACAATCATGTTTACAGCAGACAATTTCTAGCACATGTTGCTCTTTTTTAATCCTTTTCACATTTTTTTAAGCCTTTAGAGCAGTGATGGCTAACCTATGACACGTGTGTCAGAGGTGACCCGCAGAGACGTTTTTGCTGACACGCGTCATGGTGCCGTTTGCCTTGCACTCTCATGTAGTCCTATAACAAATCTGCCACTGCGACAAATTCCCATAGCAAAAATCCGCAACCGCGACAATTTCCTATAGCATTTCTGTGACAATTTTTCCCATGTCAAAACTACAACAATTTTTCATTGTAATTCCACGACAATTTTCCTGTCATAAAGTTGCGAGTGTGACAGAATTTTGACACATGGAGCTCAGAAGGTTATCCATCACTGCTTTAGAGTAAAATGTCAGCAGAATACTAATAGTAGTAATAGTGAAGAGGGCTTTTGGTACAGTTCAGATACTGGGGTATGCAGGGGGTTCACAGCCTATATTTCAGCCCTTTTTCTAGTTGTTGCACCTCCCCAAACTAAGCAAAGCATGCTTTTATACTTGTTTTTTTAATAATTGGAGAATTGTTTAAGAAGTGTGAGGGATTTCACAGTGGGAATAATCACAGAGTACTTGCGGCTTTTTAAATATTTAATTCAAGCAGAACAGGAGAGCCCAACATGTGTCCCACTAGCTGATGCTGAACTATAGTGCTCATCAAACTGTGCTGGAAGTTTTAGATCAGGAAGAGCTGGAGGGATGCAAGTTGGACAATCCTTCAAAAAAGAATATGGTGTTTTGCCTCAGCGCCTACCCAATCATAGCCAGAGTGAAGCAAGCAGAACTGACATTAATGTAAAGAACACAAAGGTTCTCATGCTCTGTCCCATGCTCTGATCATAAGCTGTTAAGCATAATCTTTTTTCCAGTGGGGAGCTACAGGAAATTCCAGAGTAGTGGCTTGGGAGGGCAGTCATTCACACACATATGGATGTGGTCAGCAGTGGGAGGGGACTAATGGGTGTGTGTTTAAGGGGGTGACTCTTGTGCTTGTGTCGTTGTTCATGGGTATGGATGCCATTATTATTCAGGAACTTCTGGCCGAGAGATTATTATCTCCAGGGACTCTAACGCAAAGAACCTATCCAGTGAAGCTAAAGGTAACCCGAAAAATTGGACAGGGAGACAGCATAAGATTAGTCACAGTAGTGTAGTGGGGCGAGGAAGCCAAAATCTTCAGATTTTCATACAAACAATGCTGCCAGTGCAGAGGATTAATACAGTGTTGGCCCTTGTGGCATAGAAAGGGTTAAAAGTGGAGAGAGAAACATCTGGTGTAAGGGAAGCTCCCAGTGACTACAGAAGGTCCTGTAAAGAATCAGCACTGTGGGGTTTAATAAGTAACCCAAAAGAACAGGGAAAAGTGTTTGTGAAACAAAAAGAGAGAAGCCAGAGGGCTATCTAGATATGGAATGAGGCATTACAGGAAAGTGAACAAACTGTGGGCTAAATAGCTAGGAAGGGAGGAGTACTGAATGTGGAGAGAGAGAAAAAGGCAGTCTGACCCATTGCTGCTCAGTGCCATGGGGTCTGAAAGGTAGCTAAGGTCTGCATGCCAATCCAGCTACTGTTTCCCAAGGTATATAAATGTGCCCTCTCACAGTCAAATGTGATCGTTAGTATAACAGCTTCCATAAACATCATTCCAGCTTCCATTAGGAACCCTGAATTCATGAATTTACAGAGATTTTGCTGCAGAGTAGTGCACCTATCCTATGACCTGCTACTAAGTGGTAAGGCACTGATAGTATTGGGATTAGATTATATTATTGCAGAGAAATTCATATCATGTTTCCGTTCCACACAGTGTTAACACATCTGCACGATTTGAAGGCATTGTGGGGGTTAATCAATGAATAATAGTGTATAGGAACTAGAAAATGGTGATGACTGCAGGGCCCAGCAGTTGTTGGTACAAGGATAGCCACAGCCCATTCTTGTACAGTGGTACCTCGGTTTTCAAACGACTTGGATTTCAAACAAATTGGTTTTCAACCACAAAATTCGAGAAAATTTTGTCTTGGAATCTGAACAAATATTTGGAACTCAAACACCCGAGATGAACAGAATGGCATTCACAGCATCAATACAAGTCAATCTGCGATTGGATTTCTTATGGGATAAATTGTTTTGGTTCTCAACCAAATTTGGTTCTCAACCGCACTTCCAGAAGAAATTGTAGTTGAGAACCAAGGTATCACTGTATTTTTAAATCTGAAACCAGCTTGACTTTGGTAAAGAAGGGATGTGCTGCAGCAATGTACAGTTCAGGTTCATCTTACACTTCCTTTACCATCTACAAACCCTTGTTGTCATGTGACTTGCCAATGTATATTTTGTGAGTCAAAAAAAAAGTTATTTTCAGTGAGATCATTTTATTAATTATGGGATTATAGATTGCTTCCAGTTTGTTATTCTGCTGCATTTTATGGCGAATGATTTATTTGCAGGAGTCCAAAAATACTTTATCTATTATACATTCTGTGTATTTTTTATAGTCTAGAAACCATATAGTTTAAATGTATTCTACATAAATTGAGCTTTATTTATGTATATATTTGCAATTATTTGTAGGAATGGCAGCTGACATATTAAATTCTTCTATATTAGAATTTAGAGAAACAGTGCCACCCAGTGGTTGAACTGTCACAAACTATGGTAGAATAGTAGTAATGTTGCTTTTCTCTGTATCAGCAATAATGAATTATTTTTAACAAGAGATATTATTGATGTGTATAATGTCACATTATTAATTTGTTTTGTGGCGAAAACCTGGATACAATTTGGCAAATGTATTCATATATCCACATATGGGACTACACAGTAGATACCCCATCTTGGGTATAAGTACTGATGGGTGCTGTTGATAAGCCTTAACCTAAAAGTAATGTTCTTTTCAGGAATAAAAAAAGAATCAGCTCTGTCATGCAGGTGCTTTCCTTGTATACATTTAACAGTAAAGTACAGATGACACTAGCTTGTATTAGTAGGGATGACATCTATTTTTTTCTTACTGAGCAAAGTGTGCAGATAAATTGGGCTCATGAGCCATACCCTGAAACAGAAGAACCTGTGTCCCTACAGCAAGAGAGAGACTATTGTCTCAAGAGGATTTTGGATCTTCAGTAATGCTTGACCAGCAACATGGCAGGCTTCTTTCATCAATTAACACCGTAATAATGCTGAAATAGTTGCTGCACTTCTTGGGAGATAAAAATTTGTCAATGTGCTCTGAGCAATGAGAATGGGCTGGTATACAACATGTAGTACAAGAAACAAGGCACCAATGTACAGTTATCCAATGATCTTCTAGCAAGGAGCAGGATACCTGGGTATTGAGCAATGTGTATTGTAACTGAGTGGTCAGAGTATCTGACGTAATGCCATTACACTGTACCGCTTGTTCCATCCTACAAAGTGCAAACAGTAAAGGTCTTTTGAAAAAGTGTAGATGGGGGTAGATTGTTGGCTGATTCCCATTTCTCCTACTAAATAGTAACAGGCACTTGATAACAAAATAATGTTTAAAAAATTATCTGAGAATCTGTTTGTTCCTGTATGATTGTGTGTGAAAGTGTTTCTCAAGTGATTGCATTTTCTAGATATACATTTAGAAATTCTCCCTTTTATTCATTACTTAATATTTCATTTGAACCAGCAACACCAGAAAAAAATCCCATTTGGATTGGCAGTTTTCCTACATAATACTGGTAAAAATGTTAGTTAAATTTCTGATTTGTATTATCAGTAGTATGTTTCTCTGCCTTCCCACCTAGTCCTGTTGTTTCCTATGAAATTTTACACAATATATATTCATTAAGGGTCCCAAAATGACCAATATGGCTGAAAGATATGCAAAATAATTCAATAAAATCAAGAATTCAACTTCAAAGATTACAATTTTAATAGTACTGCACAGGAATAACTGCCATTCCAACCTAAACAAATGTTTTCTTTTTGTTGTGCTACTGGTCCTTAAACATTCAGGAGGTTATTGCCTAAAGTGAGAATTTGACTGATAACTGGTTATTCAGTGTGTTGCAGACTGATTTGTCACGGTACACTTTCTCTTACAGGACCAAGAGAAACAGTATGTTGGATTTGCTACTCTGCCCAATCAAGTTCACAGGAAGTCTGTAAAGAAAGGATTTGACTTCACGCTTATGGTGGCTGGTAGGGTAGATCCATTAACTAAATATATTTCAAAAAGAATATGTACATACCTGTTAAATCTGAATATATATACCTGTGCTAATGTATTGAAGTAATGCTTGAAGGGCATCAAATTACTAACAAGATCTCATTTGTACATGCCCAGGTGAATCTGGCCTAGGAAAGTCTACCCTGGTGAATAGCTTGTTTTTGACAGATCTCTACAAGGACAGGAAATTGCTTAATGCAGAAGGTAAGTCATTCTATCTCCTTGGGGCGATTTGAGTGAAACAGTAAAATTGCTTCCCTAGAACATTTATTATGATTTGAGTGTTGGCTGGCATGCTAAATTCAAGGCAACTAGTGCTTCAATAAATATCCCAATTGTGACATTCTGGAAATAACCCTGCAGCCATGGGAGTTCTTATTTTCATGGGGACTGCATGTGCGTCTTACCTGCTTTGTCTTCCTTGCTGAGACTATCAGCATGTCTAATGCTCTAACGCAGAGGTCCCCAACCGCCGGTTCATGGACCAGGACCGGGCCGTTGGGGTTTTTCCGCCGGTCCGCGCCGCCGCTGACAGCTAGCTCTGCGGCCCTGCGCCTGGTCAGAGCACGCTCTGTGTGGATTGATAATGTTCTCTGCTGTAGACGTGACAGCTCACAGCTGTCACGGCAGAGAACATTATGCAGGATGGGGCGGGGCATTGGGCAGGTCTTTGAAACGCAGCCCTCCACAGCACAGCATGGTACCTGTTGGACGGGGCGGGGCATCGGGCGAGTCTTAGTGACGCGGCCCTCCAGCACAGCATGGTATGTACTTGACGGGGTCTCCCATCACCCCTAGATGGGACCATCTTGTTGCAGGAAAACAAGCCCAGTGCTCCCACTGTCCAGGGAAACAAGCCTGGTGCTCCCACTCATTCTGAACCTATGGTAAGTTGAATCACATTCTCATTATAAATGTCATAATTATATTATAAGTATGCACTAAGCTCCACCCCTTCATAACCCCGCCCCCATATAACAAAAGATCCGCCCCTGCCCCACCCCTACCCCACCGGACCATGGAAAACTGGTCTTGCTTAAAGCCGGTCCCTGGTGCAAAAAAGGTTGGGGACCTCTGCTCTAACGCAGCAGGACTAAAGCAGATGATTGGGGGGGTCGATTCTGCACCCACTGCTCCTTGCAGTTTCAGAATTCTTAATTTTTATGTATGTATAATATTATGTATAAAGCACCACTAACTTACCCAGTGCTGTACAGTTCAGCAATACAAATATAGTACAGACATGGGAAAAGTGCTTTAATATAGTGCAAGTGAAGTAAATTGCAAACATAAAAGCATAAAGAAACAATGTGTCAAATGGTTATTGTAAAAAACAGGATAAGTTCCCTGCCTTTACAGCTTACAATCTAAATCATTTCATTTCAAAATGAAGGACACCAGCTACCAGATGGTAAGACTCTTAACTTACTAAATGGGATTATTTAGCATGCCAGCCATCTTTTGCCTTTATCTTCTGTGAAGCACTAAAATTGCCAAGTGTAAATGAGTCTTTACCCTTACAGTGTAAAGGATATGTTTACTTACATTATTCAATGATTTATCTCTCTTTTGTATTTAATGTATGTCATTGTTTTACTTATTATTTTGATTAATAGTAGCATACAGCAATGCTTACTTTATTGTAATTGCATTTCCTAGAAAGATATTACATCCATCCACATGTAAGCAGGTTATTTATTGTGTCCTGTATCACATAACAGTTCTATTAAAAATAGAAAATGGAGCATTCAGCGTATTCTCAGTGAGTGTAGCATAGCCAGAGGCGGCTCTGGCCCTATCGGTGCCCTAGGCAACCCCCCCCCCATCCCGCGCCGCCCTGCCCCGCAACATCCTCCCTGCCTCGAGCCACCCCCCTTGTCCCGCGCCCCCAATCACCTCCAACACTGCCGTCCAGCTGTGGCTCAACTTTAAATCTCCCAATTAGCAGCCGTGGCTGTACTTCACATCTCCCAACAAGCAGCCGTGGCGGCAAATTGGGAGATTTAAAGTTGAGCCGCGGCTCCACGTAAGCTCCCAGCTGGTCGGCCCAATGTAAAAAAAAAAAAATGCTAGGGGCGCCCCTAGCATTTGCCAATACAGCCTAATGGCAGAGCCGGCACTGAGCATAGCCACTATTTTATTATGCAATTATTGTGTCATAACATGTTGTGTGCACAGTCGCCCCTTTATCAAATGTTTTTTGTTCGATGATTATGTTCGAAACATGTTGTGGCACCATAATTGTATAATAAAATAGTGGCTATGCTACACTCACTGAGAATACACTGAGTACTCCATTTTCTATTTTTAATGTATTGTTGCTTTACTTGTTGAATAGTACTCGTAGAGGAAAGGTGTGATTTATAATCAGTTGGGATCTCCATTGCAATTAATTTTTATTTTCACATAATAGTTCTGTTATTGTAGATGATTTAGGGGGGAATTCAGAAAGCTCCGAAGTGAGGC
>WMED01002253.1:0-24768 GCA_019650415.1 Pipa parva
AACGAGCAGTTGGACAGGTGTACCTAATAAAGTGGCCGGTGAGTGTATATATATATCTATTTTAAATGGAAAGATACATAATTCTGCATCTGTAGAGTCTGCTGGCTAGTGAAGAACATCTTTATTGTTAAGCAGCATCCATTTAACATAATTCATTTCTTCTTTTACCCACAGGTCTTTTGCCATATAACTTTATATGTGTGCAGACAGGCTCCATTCTATCCCAGGTGAAATCCTTGGACGACATGTTCTCGTGGGTTACTCTTCTTAAACTGCTGGCAATTGCTGTGGCCGCTCTAATCCCAGGTACAATTGTCAAGCAATTCAACCAGCAGAGCCAGGAACAAGAGAAGAATTATTATTTAAATGGAAAGAAGTCCATGTAAGGACCTCTGATTGGATAAGGTTGCCCTCTATAAACAACTGTCCTAAAAACACTGTTGAAAATTGTAATCATGTCTATATCCAGGTGAAGCAATTTCTTAATCTGTATTATTTATTATTTACTCTTCCAGAGCTTGTAGTGTCAGCAACATGATTCTGGCTCCACAAGCAGTGGAAGAGTTTATGCATGTGAAGTCTTAAATTAATTTCAGTTATTTTAAACAATCCTTTTTTTATGATATGTTTGGTAAAAATGCACAGTATTTGCTAGAGTTTTTATCTCTGTTCTACAGTCTGAGCTAGAAGAGAATTTGTATGTAACCATATTGGTCTTCTATTGGTTTGAGCTGTATTTTGCTGTTGTGAAATGTGAAGTTGCTGCTGCTGCAGCTGCAGAGATCCAGTAGATAAGTAACATGGGGAATTGTGCAATTACAAGAAAACTTTCTTACAGCTGCTATTTTTACTTATCGACACATTTATTAAAGACATATTTACTACTGTTATTTAATATCACTGCCAATGCCTACACCTGTTTTGATTATAGTTGGTAGATTCCTGCTGGACATTATGCCAGCCTAAAGCAATAACACAGTAAATGGCCACATTCGCTTACTGAAATTCCACATTGTTGCCTATGTACTTAGCAACCGTAGTAAAATGAAAGTGAACTATAAAGACTAGTTGCAAATTGACTTTGACCCAGTCTGTCTACAAAATGTTTTCTAGAATGAAGATCCCCTTTATTAGTTCAGTAGTTTTGACCAAATTATAAGAATGCTGTTCTGAAATGGAAACCCCCCCCCAAGGAAATACATAAAATGCTATGTGAGAAGATTAAACAAAATGCTGAAATTATTGAACATTTTGAACATTTCAAAGCACATATTTATTAATTTTTTCATAGGGTCATGCATAATGGAGACAATGGGCGAAAGACCAGAGCGGTCTTTCCGAGTTTACGGAGAGAAATCCTGCATTGTTTTCGCAAGATTTCTTTTGAGATAGTTTTTGATCCTGATTTTTCAAAATTTTCGATGGAAAGGTAGCCATGCTACTAATGTAAAGTATGGATATATTCCCATCGGGGGGGGGGAAATCGAAAACTTGATCTCGAAAAATCTCGCTAGAACAATGCAAGATTTCTCTCCGTAAATTCGGAAAGACCCAGAGCGGTCTTTCCAAGTTTAATAAATTTCACGCTAGTCTTTATTTAAAAGAGAGGGTATTACAAAATGTGGTAATGCATATATTGTATTGTTTTATTATTTTGTGCTTCTCTGACAAAAGCCATTATTTTTCATGTATCTCAGTTGAAGGAGAACTGCTTGACTGAAGTTTTTTAAATAGAATATTATGTTCTACCAATGCTGGGAGTGTTTGTTGAGGCTGTGCCTCATCCCACCCTGATGAAATCAGAAATGGCAACAACCCTCCCCTCCAAGATCCCCTTGAAAAGTTGCACAGCTTTGGGCAGTTTGTGGGCCCCTGCTGGCAATACCAGTCTCTCCAGGTGTGAAGATAATATTGTCCTTCTGCAGAAATTCTACATTAGAATGCCATAAATACTGGATCTCTCTCTAGTCTCCATGTTTTGTTTTTGATGGTGCAGTTTTGAACCATCAATCTTCAGTTTATACCTTTTTTTTTGCTTTTGGGTTAATGTGGGGGAAAATAAAAGCAGTTTACCTTAAATCCATACAGAATTGTTTAAATGAATCCTCTCAAAGGGTTAATAGACATTGTGCCTTACAAATGTGTATAGTTTATACTCAAAGCACTGATAATTGTTGTCTTTTTATTTTGTATTGTATTATATGGAGAAATTTATATCTAAATGATGAAATCAATCTATTTGTTCCATAAATAAAGCAGTATTTGGCTCTCTTTGGCGTCTGAGTTTCATTTTCACTTGTAATTCATGGGTAGTTGCAAATATAGCAACATAATTATAATATTTTTAGTATTGTCAGGAAGAGGAAACTGCTAAACCTTACAGATCCTTCCCCCCCCCCCCCTCTCAAGCCTGCGTGGTTTATTTCATAGTAGAAAATTCATGCTATTTTTGCAGCTCAGCTTCAAATTATCCGGCCAGAAGTAAGATGAAAACTTCATTTTTTTTAACAGAGATTGATAACTATGATAGGCTTAATAGATTTTTGTTATTCAGATTCTAATAAAAAAAAAAAAAATTATATACTGTGTAATACATGAAGGCATAAAGATATGAGGGAAATGTATCAAGTGGCATTAATGTAAAAAAAAGGATACAAAATACATTGCGTCCATTTATTATCAATTTATCATTCTCGTTGAGTCCATTTTGCCCCAGCTGCACCGGTTTTTTTTTTATTCATTTTGCCAAAATCAGTGCTTAAGACCAGGCACAACTGAAGTATGAAGGTTAGAATGATTTTAAGAACTATTATACGAAGTAAAATTAACGCCTGCCTGAACAGTGGCGTTAGGAGCCAGTTATTCATTTGTTATTCATTTGTGTTAAATATGTCAGCAATTCCTATTAGTAGTACACTCACTATCATAGCTTTAAACACCAGGCAATTATGGTATATATGTTTGATGAGAGCTCCCAGAGGTTATATATCTCTCAAATTATTAGGAATGAAAAAGAAAACATACCAAAGCAGCTTACTTTTTTCTGTGGCTACAAACATTAAAACAGATATCTTTTCTTAAACCCATACATAAACAAAATCACAAAAGTTACCTTAATTAATGTCAGTGAGTTCAATCCAGTCCTAAGCCAAGGCAGGTTAATTATATATGAATTCATAGGGTTTTGATTTGATGATTGATCTTTTCCTGAAAGAAGCCAATCTGGGTAAATGCAGAATGTCTACATGATCGTTTGGTGTGGTGCACCCTAAGATTTCTTACATGCTGTTTTGCCCTAGTTGTTGCTACATATTATAAATACAGATACAGACATTGTGAAATTGATTTGATTGTTTAGGATTAATGACTTAACTCGTGTCCAGCTTGACCTGTTTAATCTGTTCTGGACAACTAATTAACACTGATCTTCAACATAGTCATGCATTGTAGGGTATTCATGTATTGTAGACATCTAAAGCAGTTCTGCAGAGTACTTGAGTACTCTGACAATAATTGGCACTGTGTGCTTACCAAGATATTAAAAATAACTTGTTTTGTTCTGTTCTTGAAATACTTGTTTTTAATATATTTCCAAATGAAGTTATTTTAGTGTGACACTAATTTCATTTAGCTTTGCTTTAGCTGTAGAAAGATCAGTGCCAATACCAACAGCAATGGCATCAGTAGGTTAAGCTGTGCCACGTCAGCTTAGTCTCTTCAGAAAAAGAAACATCAACAAAATCAAACTTTAAGAAAAAGGATTGGATGCTCCTTGCAACACCCCAATGAAGGCACACAGTGAGAAGCATTAGGCTCTACAAGCATTGTTCCTAACATTGATTCTTCAAACTGGATCAAATTAAACCACCAGAGTACTTGCCCATTTTAATTTCTAATCTGGGCTAGATTCCTGTGTGCCAATTGTACATTGGTAACACAAGGAGTTAGTCCAAATAGACTGAAAGGAAGGAGACCTCTGAAATGGATTACCTACTTCCTCTTCATCCAATAAGTTTGGTATAGCTTGATCCACAATCTTGAGGCTTAAAGAAAGCAGATGCAAAGCAGTTACACGCCTGCAAAATTCTCAAGCCTTTTGCTCAACTCCCTGGTAAAAGATTACAAAACTGTGCAATGAAAATTATTTAAATTAATAAACACTGTGTTGCAAAAAAAAAAAGCACTACTTTAAGGATTAATAACTATTGACTAAATTTTCTTTAATCTGGGTAGCTTTCAATAGTAAATATAACTATCTTTGTGACCACATTGCAAAAATACTAAACTAACAATGGCCATTAGATGGAGCTATTACCAACACCAAAACGGTATAACTGAGTGCAGCATTCTACTTTACTATACATTAACGTGCAACCAGAATAACTGATTTTGGACTATGATACTTTATGGATTTTTCTAAAGGGGCTGGATTATGTTTTTACATTTAAATCTTCCATTTTTCTGTAAATGTTCTATGTGGAACCTGCACCCCCTGCAGCTGCTGATGTACTACTGCCTTTTTCTGTTGGGAGTTCAGCAGTACTGGTTCTTGCAGTACAACAGTAGCTGAAATGGTCGCAGTCTGATTGTTAGTGCAATAAATATTGTATTGGGTGGGCAGGGCTGGTTTGTACATTAGAATAAAGAGACAGTTGTCTAAAGGTCCCCATAGAAAGTTTTTTTTCCCTTTATTTACTAAATATGCACATTAGTGTTTGTAGAGTATGTTTTGTTAAAGCAATAAGTTTAATTTTTAAATATTGAAGCAGATGATATGTTGTATTAAGCATACCTGCCAACTTTCTCAGTGGCGAAGGCAGGATAAACAATTTGTGATGTCATCGATATACACCCCAACATTCCTGATTGGCTGTGCGCCTGTGACATCTTTGCCAAGGGCCAGCCATCAGGTACAGGAGCGGGGGATGCCAGAGAGGGAATTGAGACTTATGAATGCTGTCATTGGAACTGGGCCCGTGGAATGACCCAAAAACTGGACTGTCCAGGGGGATCAAAGACACTTGGAAGATGTGCAGTAAGTAGGGAATCCCAGAAATGTTACAATTAACTTAGGCCCCACATTTTTTAAGCCGGCCCAGTGGGTGGGTAGTGGAACTTAAGGTATCTGGGTTTTTAATAAGAGACACACAAAGCAGTGGGATAGTGCATACTCTGATGTACTACATGTTCTGTTTTACTGACAATCTAATGCGTTTCTATCTCTGTCAAATTGATCTGTAGTTATTATGTAGCCATTTGTCTGCAGGTTGTCTATGATTTCCATCATCTTAGCCAAATTTATCATGAGTATCAATGGAATTGAGATCCAACATCTGTAGACATCTTGCTTATAGGTAATGAAAATTAAATAGCATTGTGTTATGACTGCATTAACTTTTGGAACAATCCTTGTTTTAATTAACTTGTCCAGTTGTACAATATATCTTATTTTCAAAAAATCTCCTTGAATACCAACAAGTGCATTGGCTAAATGCAAGGGTCTCAAACAACTAAGGTGGCCATCTGTGATCCGTGGGGAAACAGAGTTTGAGACATTCCTGGCATAACAAAGAGCAGTCAGAGGGAGAAGCGTGCCCATCAGACTGCTTACTTACCCCATGCTCAATCAATATTACACTTTTTAGCTTGAAAATAGAAATAAATAAACATACTAATTGTTAAGGTACACTGGCTTTTTATTCCATGCATTTGTTTGCTTTGATAATTCATTCTGATTTACCATTCCTAACAGACACAAAAAAGGTTGGGTTGGTACCATAAGATATGAATAAATGGGGGAGGGCAGGTTGGCAGACTCATGAACAGTCAAACAAATTGTAGCTAGACATTTAAGGTTTGTAGCTTTAAATAAGGTATAATAAAATGGAGAACACCGTTTCACTTATTTCCATCTCTCCCTTTCCGCCTTTAGATATGTTAATTTGTGGTTCAAATCTGTCTAATTATTTATACTTCTGTACTTCTCTATGAGAAACAGTAAGCTCTACATTTCATTAAAGTAGACTTTACCAAGAAGGAAATTTTTAAACATAAGGAAGTACTGTTAAAGCTACTAATATTCTGATGATGGCTAATTCTGTATGTAGACCTCTTTCTGGAAGACTTTTCCTATCTAAGATTAGCATGGTCATCAAGGCTACAAAAAGTATATTTTTCTGTTTAGGAATCAACTATAAACATTTGCTATGCTATTTTTCTACTTACTGTGGTCAATATGGATTGTTAGAAGTAAAGAACATAATACAAATTGCAATATGAGGGATCTACAACTGTAGGTAGATACAGAACTACAAATCAATATACAATGTTCTCCTAACTATACAATGTCCTGTAATTGAATGATATATAATGCCACAACTATAGTTCTCATTTAATAGTTTTATCATCAAGGAAACTGACTTAGAGAAATTCTTTTTGTCTTATTCCTATTCTTATTTTTTATAAACAATTTGGAATGAGCTTTTTGTGCAGGGGCACCTCTGATAGGACCTTGCTGGAGAAAAAAACAGAGGCGGAGGAACATCCTTGCAATGTTGATTAAAAAAAATATTGTTACAACGTGAATGAATAAATAATATTGAGATAGACAGGTCCTGAGTGTTCATGTTTAAAGATTCAAAATATTCAGTCTCAATGTTGAGGCTACAGGACCTTTTTTTTTTCTGTAAAATAAAAAACACAGAAATGCCAGCACATGCACTAAATATTAAAAACATGTTTTTAATTCTGTCCTTAACTGTTCAGTCGTATGCAATGACCATCTAAAATCACATTACCGAGTATAACAGACAGAAATGTGTGGGGCAGGTCTGGAGAATGCAACGGACATTTCATTTAAAAAGGTTGGGGAAAAATACTGGCCAATTTCCACAATTATGTGAAATATTACAGTTTGAAGATTATTTAATTAAATTTAAGATACTGCATGAGAAGAGAACATTTAAACCTAAAGAAAAAAAAAAGTCCAGATATTAAACTGTATGCCAAACCTTTATGATTTGTATTCCCAAGGGTAACTTTAATCCTGTAATTATATCCACTCTGTGCTGATCAGAATATGTCATGTACTTATCTAGTGTGCCAAATCTGGTATATTCTATTAGCCTTGTTGGTTTTTGTACACTGTTTAGTCCATCGAGCAGTCCTTTTTTGGAGGGGGGATTCAGCACCCTTGTATTCTTTCGTGGTAACTAATTTTAGACAACAGTGTTTGGTACCTGCATAATGGTGCAACATTGGCAATTCATGAATTAGTACCTTCTTTTAACATAAGATAGGTTTCTGGACAGAAAGAAAATTGTGTCAAAATGTCTCACATTTACAATACGTTAAACTTGAAAAGTTTTGTTGGGGTTTTAAACGAACAGTTCAGTTCCAGCCACACCAAATGCATCAAACAGGAACATCCCAAAGCTCTTTACTCCAAGGTAAAATTGGGTAATGTGGGGCAGCTGGACAATATTTCATAGACAATAAACTGACCAAGACTACTCTTTCTGCCTCCTTTAATATGGGGATGGTCACACTTCATTAAGCAGTATCATGGCTGCTAAAATGGCTAGGTGAGATGTGAAGCATGCAGAAATAAAGCTGCCAATTGACCTGACTGAATAAATATTATTTAAATGCCTTTAGTTTTTGGTTCAGTCGACTGATGGGCAGCTGGCAGCAATAAAATATACAAGCAAAAACTGTAACTTGTAATCAGGAAATGACTTCCTTTTCCTACATCCCGTGCCTTCAACAGAAAGGTAAAAGGGTTGCATGGTGCTTTATTGGGTGGTAATGCTGTGCCAAAGCAGTCATTATAAGTAGGGCGCCATATGTGCCGGTGATATGAAGATTAGATTGTGAGGATGGTGGTGTGGATGGTTAAACATTCTCTGCAAAGTGCTATGTAACATGTCTGTGATATACTGTAAAAGGTGAATATTAAATATAAAGGGCAGACTTGTTACTAGTCTTCATTAAACAGGAAAAGAACACTTCATTCAGACATAATACGGCTCAAGTAGAAGCATTCTACGGTACAGAAATAATTCAAACCATTTTTAGAGGGTGGACATATTAAAAAAAAAACACTATTTCTAAACAATGCATTCTATTGTCCAGTCGAGATGTTATAAATTACCCAACAGCAGTTTTTAAAAAAAAATGCAAAATATAGAGGGTTATTCACTAAGGTGCGAATTCGATCATTGAATTCGCAAACTGCGGATTCCCACAGCAAATCTGCGACAATTTCCCCATTGTAAAGTCAAAACAATTTTTTAAAGTTAACACTGCAACAATTTTCCCATAATAAAGTTGCAACTGCGACAATATTCTCATTATAAAGACACGACTGCGACAGTAGCAGAATATTGAGATTGTCTTTATCTGGCGAATTCGCACCTATACGCAACAATTCGGACTTTAGTGAATAACCCCCATAGAATTTTAAAATGTTGAACTCTCATGCAGTGTCTTAAAGAATCCTTTTAACATGTGAGGTTAAACCCATGCGCATGCATATTGGTGATTTCATGTGAAATGGTACATCTGTGCCCTTGTATTGTCTGTAAGTATGCAGGAATACAAGAATAGGATTTATCTAAACAGTACAGTAAATATATACGGAACATACGTGTGTACACACACAGTCACTCCCAGCTTTTTTTTTTTCTGAAATGTAATCTTGTTTTAATGCCAGTGCTTAAAAACCCGCCACTGCAGGCTTGAAATCCTCATTGTTATGTTTTAAATCTACCCTTGATATCTGCATCTCTTTTTTTTTACCAAACAACCCGAAATCATTTACATCTTATCAGAAACCTTTTACATCGTATTAATAAACGCCATTTGACATTGATCACTAAATCATTTTGTTCACCTTCGGAAAAATAAAAATAAAAAATTACATGAAGAATGAAAAATCATCTTGCCTTCCAACACAAATACATTCTGATCTACAGAAACCAAATTACAGAAATAAAAATTAATTAAAATGTCATATAACTTAAAATCTTAATGTAGTCCTGCTACATAAACAAACAACAACAAAAAAAAGTAATAATTTAAAATTTCATACAATACTGTTTCCCGGAACAATAAAACATTTCCCTTCATTTGCCCTAAGGTGCTACACATAGACTAACCCCCTTTCTTGTTTAAAGAGCTTGCAATGTCGGTAGGACAATACATTTTGGGTTCTTCAGACAACTAAGGAGTTAAGGTGTAGGTTTTCCTACTGCTGCTGGAGTGAAAAAATTATCTTTACAGGAAACGTCCAGTTGGTGGAATGATCTGTTGCCGTTTTCTCATTCATTTAACTTCTGTTATAATGTTGTTCTAGAAAGTGATTTAAATACGAAACGAAGCATTACTGCAATAGGTAAATGAGCCGAATACTTTTGGTTCATACTGACCATCTTGGACTTCTAATTAGTTTAAAAATAATTATAGATTTTTGTCAGTTTTATCTTGGCTTCCCTAAGGTTACCAAATTATATAAGAAATTGGAGAACAAATTGAATAATGCGCTTTGCAAATTGAATTTTATAGAAAATGAATCATTGCATCTCAGCTAATGGTCTCTGTTTGTCAGCTGATGGGGTAATCTTGCATGTACAGCAAGGTTTGTTTTATCAATTTGTTATGCCATAGGAACAGATCTTCATTTGATCAACCCCTCTTGTAGAGGACCAGATTTAATCATTCAGCTTTTCTTAGGGGAAAGTAGACATATCAATAAACTCAGTACCAGAAGCTGCGGTAACAGATTATCCACAATAACCAGCTAGTCTGAATTCAACCTTGCATGTGAAATTGGGATAAATATAGGCCACTCATATAAAGACCTGTAAGAAATGGTTAAATTAACTGGACAGATGTCACTGTATATAACCAGCTTAGGCTATCCTCTGTAAACACAGGCATTACATGGAAGAATGTATTGATTGAAAACAATTAATACATTTCCTAGGGACCTAAACTGAAACTCACTGATTGCATAGAGGGTTCATTAATAGAAATGATTAATATCACCATCATATTAGTTCATATGTAACAAAGAGCCAATCAGTGACCTAACTAGTCACCCTGTCCCCTAGGCATTGTGTTTTTGTATTTCTATTGAGCTTTACTTTTAAGTTTGCAATTGTAAAGCAAGTTTGCATGTTAATTCCTTCCAGCAGCAGGTGGATTGCATTCACAGAACTGTGTAAACAAAACGTAAAGGTGTGCCAGATTCAGCTACTCATTTTAGACTTACAATGGAAGATGCCAGAAGTTTAAAGGGGATGTTCACCATAAATGAAATTTTTATATAGACAGCAGTTTTTATATACAGCAGGCAATTCACATCTGGTCATCATTTTAATTTGAATGATTTTTTTTTTTTCCTCGAACCTTTCATTTTTACATTTAAATGGTCCTCTGGTTGCTAAAAATTATTTAATCTAGATCTAGAAGCAAAAGATATAGTCATAAGCAATAAAAAAAAACAAAAAAAAAAAACATAAATTAAAAATCAATCCTCAGAACATTTGACCACAGGTCAAGTAACTCTATGCTGCCAAAAATCTTGATGAAGAAACGTAAAAAACGACCAAATGTAAATTATCTTTAAAAAAACTGCAGTCCATGACAAATGAAAATTCATTTTAAGATGGACATCTTTAACCCGGCTGAGGGCCAGGATCACTTCGGCCAGGGCAAAATCAATTGACATCACAATTTGCCTGAATCTGAACCCTGAGGTTTTTCAGGGAAATAAATTACCCGCCATACAAACAATATGGCTGAGAATACATGTAGATCGTTAAAACAAAATAACAAATAATAACACAATCTTTGTAAGAGCGGCTCACTCCTAATGGTCAATTCTGCTCATTCTGCTAAAGTCATCCGTCACAAACATGCTATGATCTTTGGTAAGTAAAGACTACCGTGATTTTATCCCTTAATTGACATCATTTCTTTGAAGTAAAAGTAACATCTTGTAATCAGCAGGAAATATTTACTATAGTTGTGTGTTAGATATCTCTAACAACACCAACAAAATCCAAAGTCATGACTCACGTCCTACCAGTTTACCAAAGAGAGTATCAACGTGATTTGTTTCAGTGATCTTTAAGGGTATGTGCACACGGAGTTTTGAAATGTTTAAATGTAATTAACTTGTAAAAAAAACATTTACATTATATTTAATTCCTATATGAGTTCAGGTGCATTAATGTGTGAAATAAACACCATGTGCACACATCCTTTAGTAAAAAGGGTCTCCACATTTACTAAGTTGTACAGCCCCTGAAACACACTAGTAGTAGTTTTAATCCACTCTTGTTTTTTTGGAGAAAATTTCCATTGAACATATGTTAAAATATTTTTTTTGCCACTTAACCTCAGTGTGAAGAAGGTAAATTGCACAACAGGATTTTTTTTTTTTTTGGAATGAGCCGCTCATGTACCTGAATCCTAACCTTGTAGTCACCCAGAATCCAAAAAAAAAAAAAAAATAGCACTCTTTCTCTTAAATAAAATTATAGTGCCTTTTCACATTAGTCTTGGTGATGTTCCTTCACATCATGTGCTTTAAAAAGGTTCTGTCAGTACTGGTTCATATTCATACAGCAAGGCAATGGGGATGGACATGTGGGATCACTCCTGAGCATGAAAATGAAATAGCGCACAACTTCTAAAAATCCAGTCTGCGTCCACGAGAAAAAACAAAACAAATGAAACAATATGCAGGACATTTCCAAGTGCTGGTGTCTGGAGTCTCCTAACGGTGTATGTAAAAAGCTTACCTATATTATGACTAATACACCATCTTCCTTTTGAGTTGGGCTTTATTTGGATAGGAAGAGGAGACCCTACTGTAGATCAATACCAATTTCCTTTGGATGTTATGAAGTGGGTTGAAATACGTTTCTTCATTTTAGCTCGCTTTGCCAACAGAGGTTTGAAATGCAATAACAGGTTCCAACAGAAGGAAGGTGAGAAATTCACCCTATTGTCAGAACACACAGAAATATCTGGCATCAAAAAGTGATTGTTGCAGCCAGAATTAAACTTAAATATCACATGAATTTCCCGGTCTGCTGATACTCGTCTTGGAATTCTTGCTCTTTCTTAGTTTGCCCAAAAGGGAAATCAAAGAGAAATAGAAAACAAAACAAAAAAAAAGCATCCCATTCAATTTAATCTTAGCGAAACTGTGTTCCGCAGTTTGTTCTGAAGTTTAGTCGTCATTTCTCTGGCTTCACAGAGAGAAAGTCAATTATTAGGACTAGTATAGAAAAAGAAACAAACAAAAATTGGTCCCAGACAAAAGCAGCAAAGCCCCTCAAGAATTTGTAGTTTAGTCGTCATCGATTTTCATTTCTCATTGCTTTTTTTTGTGGTGTTCAATCAATATTTATGAAATTCCCTGTCTTGTTTTCCTTACATTGGAGATGGCAAAAAAAAACAAAAAAAACATATATATGGAATATTACAGTATTCATATTTTTTCGTGAAAATATTTATCCCTGCCATTCTTTGAAAATACTTCCTAAGAAGCTTGTAAATTTTAGGAAAATTCTCCCACAAGTCTTTGGGCCCTTGTTATTGCAGAAACCATTCCTGCCAGGGATGGAGGACCAACAATGTATTGCTTTGAAAAGCTTTGCTGTGTCCCTTTCCCAGGAGTGGGAGGGCTAAAAAGGAGCGCAGAAGAAATTAAAGGGGAAATGCTAAATTTCTAGTTAATGCCATCTATAGAATAATGGTCTGGAAGATATAGGGACAAAGGAAATACTGTTCCAGGGTAGTATTTTCTTCACCAGGTGGAAGAATTTCCAGGGTTGTTGGTTCTTACAGTTGCATCAGAGCAGTCTCCTTCAGAAGAGTCACAGTCTGACTCTGCAAAGTTCCCTGCATTCTGCAATGGTAAGAAAGGGTAAGATTAGTAAAGCAGAAAAAAAATGTTCTTTTCCCTGCCACCCTAGAGCTAGTCTTTGTTGCAGGACTATTAACCATAAACTGCACATCTTTAAAAGAGGCACAACAAAAAACATAAACGTTCCCATAACCAGATAGAAAAAATTAAATCTAAATGAATGGAAATCCTCTCCAAAAGCTGACTGAATGTATGATCTGAAACAATCCTTTCTCAGGTAATCCCATGTAACTCCCAGTTCTTTCACAATGTGTATAGGCTTGCTGTGATTAGGCTTTGGTCTACATCAGTGAGCACAGAAGCAGAATTCTAATGTAAAACTGCTTCTGCGCATGCTCAATTTGCCAAAAATCAAACAAGAAGCATGACGTGCACAGAGCAGAAGAGATTGGATTAGTATCGATAGCAGGAGACAGAGCTAGCCCCTAAAACCACTAAGTTTTTCTCCCTTATGAATAACTCCTAGTTCTAACAAAATTTAGAGAGACTAGGTTGTCAACCTGCCTAAAACTCATCACTGTATATCAGCCAGTTAGGATTTATTATAAATTAAGGAAACCTTCAGCAGGTGAGTTTGATTTAAAAAAAAAAAAAAATACTTGACTCAACAGTTCAAGATCAAACACATTTATGGTTTCAAAAACCCTCAAAACTTTTCCATGTGAACATAAAGTGTAAATATTACCAGCTGATCATTAAATAACACCTGGGTAAGGGTGAGATATTACCTAACAACTCTTGGTACTACTTAATCTAAGTTATTAAGTAATGTAAGTGTTTGATTCTAGTGCTCATCTAAATGAGCAAGTAGCATTTCATTCTTTATTAGTAAATCCCAGAACAGATAATGGTTTTCCAAAGATTCAATAAGTTTCAATTAATGTAAGTAACTGTTAGGAAATCTTTGTGATAATTTTATTGTAATTCTGGAGTAACCAATGTCTCTGAGTCTTTTCTCACCTCATAGTTGTGCTCCTCAGTACAGAGTTTGCCTAGAGACATTTGGGTTTTAACACGTCTCACTGCACACTCCTTATCTGACAGCCCATCTGACTGTGTGGATATCTCAATGGGAATCTCAGGAGTTTGAGACAATAGATCTTCCAGCTTGTCACCCAACCAGTTCTTATCACCGCCGCCAACATCATCAGGGCTATTAGAGTGGTCACTGGTGTTTCCTTCCTCCCCATCAGATACAGAGAAATTTTCAGAACTGAACGTAGAATAAGACTGGCAACTACTCATACCCCGAGGAGGCCTGTGTCTCCTGGGAAATTCCACCTCACTATCCACCTCTCCTTCTTCTTCCTCAGATGAATCATCCCCATTCTGTGGACAGAAAACTTATATGATTATATAAAAAGATGTAAGGAGTTTGATAGGGCTACCACTATCAATGGCTTTCAATGCCAGTGTCAAAACACCTTGTCTGCTAATGTCCTAAAGCAAAAAATAAATATACAATATGTGTCTAAAAAAAGTATAACCTCAATCTGGTTTGCATAATTGAGTTTGTAGCGGTGCCTAAAATGGTAGCTACTTTTTAAGGAGCAATGTGATTTTCATCTGGTGATTTTCAACAGAGAATGAAAAAAAGCTGAATAATTACTAATATATAAAGTTGTTTTTTTTATAGTTCATTTATACAGCATCTACAGCATTTATCTAAAGTAGATAAATAACAGTAGTTTCTAACAAGCTAGAATTAATACAAACAAATAGACTTTGTTTTGGCTTCTGATTGGCTTTGCCAGTGGTTGTAAATAACATAGCTGTAGAAGTAGCTTTTCTATTGGCAGAGACTAGAATTGATTGAAGAGTGTGACTTTTGCTAAGTGTTCAGTAAACTAAAACTAGGTCTAGATTGTTTCTTTAAATCCTAAAACAGTCTGTTATTTATTTGAAGGTTCATTCTTAGCAGTCAAAAGGCACCAGAACTAGCAGGAACTGTAAATTGCCAAAAGTAACTCCAAATTGAAAGACTTAACAAAAAATTTTTTTTTAGAAGTTTACAGTTTAACAACCATCTCTAGAAACTTGTACTCAAGACTATGATAATCACTGAGCCAGTCTTTAGGTATGCAGGTAACATACCTAATGTTTTCTGATATCACCAAGGTAGTATGGGAATAATGATAGGAAATAGCCAATTAGGTTTTTGATTAGTGCTACACAGGATACTCTTTCTTGCAATTCATGGATCTTAATATAGTGACAAAAACAAACAAAACTAAAGAAAAAAAAAAGTATTTTTACAACTTTTATACATTGTATTGCATTGCATTGGTCAGGGAGTAATTGTCCTAAAGCAGCAGCACCCAATGTTTGCTTGATCCGTGAATGGATTTCCATTTCCCCAATCCAGTAAAGGTTTGATGGACTGGTGGGAGGGGCAATCCGCATTCTGTGAACGCGTCACTATGGGCCCAGTGCCAAGAGACCTGGCATTTGGGGACCCCTGTCCTAAAGACTACTACCTCTATGTGCTGACTTCTGAGAACAAAATTAAATCCAGTGTTTATTTTACAATACAAGATTGAACTATTTTTGTTTAGGGATTACATAAAGCTTTCATTGTACAATCACTTTTTTCATTCACTGAAACACTTTTAGGCACAAGACACTGAAGTTTCAGCTTTTGGTTAACTAAGAGAAGAAAAATCACCAAAACAACAACTTTCCCTTGAAAAATACCAGAAAAAAAAAATCAGTTCAGATTCAATTCTGTAAATTTTTGATTTGCTAAAATGACTTTTCTTATATTAATACATGCATATTGCCATTATTTAGAAATTGATGTAAAAAGAGATAGTGACATTGTGACTGTAAACATATCCAATTTGCTATAATAGTCCTATACATGACAAATACACTACAATATGCCACTGCAACTATTTGTCTGACTACACTCAGAAAGTACTATTCACTAATTTGCTCCATCACCGGGACAATACACTGCTTAGCAAATATGCACAATTGACATCTCTACAATATGGCAAATTGTTGTATAGTATGGAAAATTAACTTTGGGAGGCAAATTCATCCATTGCTATTTCAGTAATTTTAGTATGGTTGGGTGGGATGTGCAATTGAACATTTACATACAATAGTTTTTAGTTAAATCAGCCATTCCCAACCTATGGTTTGCGGGCCATATACGGCCCCTCAAAACTTCTGCCCACGCTGCAGGAAATTGGCATGTGGCACAGGAGATGTTTTATGTTTTTATTATTCAACTGCATGCTATTTGCAGTATCTCACAATTGGGTGGAAAGCTTCCCTGCATTTTTAAGACCCTTACTTCCGGGTTCGTTATGAGTTGGAACGCATACGCGTTCCATTAGTCATCGCCGGCTGTTGATTTATATGGCCCCCAGGCCAAAAAAGGTTGGGCATCACTGAGTTATATGATAAGAAAGTAGAAGGAACGTTTTTATCTCTGGTAATGTAGAGCATATGTACCAAAATATTACATAACTTACAGGATTATGTATTAGTGTTTGAAGGAAAATATGAAGCATGTACCTTTCGGAGTGGGCGTACATGGCGTGGCAGTGCTGGAGGTGTAGGGACGGTCAAAGAACTCACACCAATGGCAGCCTTGAGGTTATTACACTGTTCTCCTCCCTTGTCAAGGAGTTCATAGCTTTCTTGTATTTGGTTATGCCTAGGAGACACTGGAGGCTCCTTATCTGATTTTCTTTGTTCAGCATTCATCATATTTGAACTGTCCCAATTCCCAGCATCTATGTCTTGCTGAACAGAAGCTTCTGCACATCCTGGAGAAGGATTGTAAGGATCTTGCTCGCAGTGTTCCCATTCTCTTTCAGGTGGAATGCGGTTATCTACCTCAAGGGTGCTAGAAAGAAGATCTGGGCTGGAGCCAGACATACACCTCTGAGCATGGTTGCTAAGAGGACTTCTCAGTGCAGCTGCTGGACCAAAATAGCGCAGGTTGTTGGCGCAGTTGGCAATGTTCTGCCCATGCACATTCAGAGATTGTTGGTGGATTGGCGTGACCTCATGGTGTGGGCTACTTGGAGTGAGAGGAGGTGAAGCTGGAGTCTGATGTTGAGATGATTGTTGAGAAGGTGTTGTAGACTCCGGATGTTTCAGTACACCAACAAAATCAGAATGACTGCCTTTGCTGTTACCTCGACGGTGACGTGGTTTGCTGCGGTATCGACTCTTCCCTCCTCCTGAAGATGCCTTTGGACTTCCAGAAATCGGGGATGCACTGGGGACACTCCCTTCTACACTGACAATACCATCTGATTTCAGGAGGTCTGGCCTACCAATAAAAAGACCCTGGATTAATGTAAAGCAAGTTGCTACTTATCACAAGTTTGGTGTAGAAAAGGTAAATCACTTACCGTTTAGTCTGAGAAGTCATTTTAGATGGTGCACCTTTCTTTTTTATAAGCTTTTCAACTGAATTAGGATGGACAATGGGACGGACCGGATACCGTTTGTAAGTTCCTGGGTATTTCTTCTCTACAGCTTGCTCCCGTCTAATGCAGACCAATGAAAAACAGTTAACAGTAACTTATGCTATATAATCAACATACCTAAAGGCACATTAGACCAGTTTTTTAATTTTGACCTTTCTATTGACCAAATAAAAAGATTAAAGAATCTGTAACAATAAATAAGCTAAATATTGAATTTGGTATGAAATGACATCATTCTCTCACTATACTATCAAAATAGTGGAAAAATATTCTCCACAGATTTTTGTGGAATAATCCACACAGGCTATTGTGTTTTGTACCATAGACAATAATGAGCCTAATTAAAAACAGCTCAACTGAAAAAACAGCTAGTGTGACCCCAGCCTCAGGGTTGCAACCATCTTTTATCTGTTAATTAAACAAACCTCCTATTCTCTACATTGTTTTAGATAGATAGATAGATAGATAGATAGATAGATAGATAGATAGATAGATAGATAGATAGATAGACAGACAAACAGATAGATAGATAGATAGATAGATAGATAGATAGATAGATAGATAGATAGATAGATAGATAGATAGATAGATATTTTGACAATTCTACATATGTACATGAGCACATACAAGTATTGAAATTGCGTTTCTCAACTCTCCAGCATACATGACAATGGGGATAGGAATATAATTTACAAGAACCAGTGGGCAAAAGTAAAGTGCAAGTGTAATACCATATATACATAGAATACAATCGAATACATCGAATACAATAATGCAATAAAAATAAGTATAGGAGGAGAAAGTGTGTATCAAGGGAGAAAAAAGGGGGGGGGATGTTGAGCTCGGAGGCAGGTTAAGAATTTACAAGGGAGAAGTGATAACAGGAGGGGAGGTTAAAAGGTGAGGGGGGGGGAGATGAGGGGGGGAGGCAGAGCAGGGAGAGAGTTCAGAGCTTTTACAGCCTGGTGGGTAAAAACTGTTCTTGTAGTTATTGTCTTGTTCTTATATGGAACTTAGGATAATTTTATATTCATGAATAACAAAAACAGCACTAAACAATAAAAAAATCTGGAATTCAATTTGCAAGATGAAATTTTACAGCACTGGAGTAACTGCCATGCCAATCCAAAAAGCATAGGAGTAACTGCCATGCCAATCCAAAAAGCATAGGAGTAACTGCCATGCCAATCCATAAAGCATAGGAGTAACTGCCATGCCAATCCATAAAGCATAGGAGTAACTGCCATGCCAATCCAAAAAGCATTGGAGTAACTGCCATGCCAATCCAAAAAGCATAGGAGTAACTGCCATGCCAATCCAAAAAGCATTGGAGTAACTGCCATGCCAATCCATAAAGCATTTGATGTTAATGTCCATTTGAGAGAAACATGTCTAATGGTCTTAATACCTTTCACATTGCAATAAAATTAATGTAAAGATGCAAATTCACTTCACTGTGATAAATATGCCCATAGTGTTTGCCACGCAGATATTCTGGAGTATCTGTATATTTAAATGTATGTGGCGACATCTGCAAACCTGCATGTATAACCATTACTTGACCCCTCTCTGGGACATACCTGATTAGTTCTTTTTCTCGCACCTCTAGCTGTAGCATGATGGCGCTCAGCTCCATGTAGAGATTATTGGCTCGCTCCAGTTTGCGCTCATAATGCTCACGGATATCCAAGGCATGTCTGCCAAAGCCAAAAACCATCAACACTCAGATCTTGTTTACTGTCATGAATCTACCTTAGGCAGTACAATGATCATGGATCCCTATCCACATGATGCCTTGTAGCCTGTCAGCTCTGGTATGATTACTGGTCATGAGTAGTGCATAGCCCAGTCATATAAGCAACACCCCAGAAATGCATATCTCAATACTTGTTTGGGTGGACTACTAAATGAGCCCCCTTGGATCCATGGGCCACTATGACTGATCTCCTAAAAGCAATACAATGGGGTTTGAAACCTTAGTTAGGGTTAGCAATTGATTCCTTTAAAATGTGTATATTTCATCTGAGCTATATTGCCTGCTGCATGTATTAATGTATGTAAGATAGTTTTTATTTGTTTGTGTTTGTAAAAGAAGAATACTATTTAGGCCAGCAGTATTATGCTTTCTATATTATTTGGGGTGTGCCAATGTTACTTTAAATCCATAGGGTACAGCAGCACTGTATATAAAAATATATCTATAACTATAGCTATCTGGCAAGGCTTTGGCTCTCTTCTGTCACTCTGTTTGACCTTCAATTCTCTGCTATTTTTCCCACTATTACCTCCTATCTCATCGTACATTTAATAGTAACTCTAGAATCATGTAAACCCAGCAAAAACAGGTTATGTGCTGATGTATTTGCTGGTGTCATACCAACACAAAAAAAACAGGCTTCATTACTCATTTTATATATCATTATTGGGGAGCTAAGGCCATAGCCTGCTTGGTGTGTTAAATGCCAACCAGCCTACGCTTAGCTAAATTACTTTAGCTCCCCTTTAAACATCGCTCTTTCTATGTTAAATTAAATCTATTCTTTTGGCTATGAGTTTTACCAAAAATGTTAGCATAGTGCCACACTCCCGAGCTTTAAGTAATGCTTTCATTTTAGAACAGAAACAAAGAAAACAACCATAACATTTAGGTTCATTGATCTACACTAAAGGAAGACTTAGACATCTCCAGTTATCGCATATGTTGTACTTTGGTACACACCTGAGCTCCTCTCTACGCCTGCGGATCAGCTCCTCATCCAGGCGATGAATGCAGGTCCCTTCACTCTTAATCTTTTCAAAATGCTTCTTAACTTCTTCCCTCCACTCAGCCTAAAGAAGGAGATTAAGATGAGTATGTACTCAATCATACATCCATATCTTATCCTGTACGATTTTGTTGTTCCCTGTCATTACATACTCCAGATCCCAATGACAAGTTACATAAAAATAACCAGGCCCGTTTGAGTGTTAAATTCACTAAAGCTTTGAAACTGCAAGGGGAAGACTGGCAGAGAGTTGAAGGACTCCATCATTTCAGATGCTATTTAAAGTGCTCTTGGAAGAACTGATAGTACAAGAGGAATATAATACGTTCCCAATACTCAAGCCATTTCAGCTGTCATGAAAGAAGAAAAATGAGAAATTTCTGGTGTTTGCTGAAAATAGCTTTGTCCGGTTCTATAGAAGAGACTGATATTTTTCTGGTATAGAGCAATGGCAGACTTAGATGTAACGTGATTCCACTCGCTATCACCAATTCCATCCAAAATCCCTAACTACAATTATATCTGACTTTAGAATCCCATGTGCCACAGACATTCACACTATTTTTCACCATTATGATAAATGGTGTGTTGTATGCACTGTGTGCGTAAGAATAGTTTTTCGGTTAACCTTTTCCTATCCAATAGAATTTCCTGTTCCGCCCACTGAAATCTTAATAGTATTGGCGAAAAATGTGAAAGTAAACGTTTCATGCAATATCAGAAAATTTTATCAAAGAAATTAGCAGGACATAATACGTCTGAAACACGTCTGTAATATTGATGTCCCCAGCCAGGGGACCAAGGATTGGAAAAGGTTAAAAAAAAAAAAGTTTACAACATCAAGCCTCTACTGCTTCTTTAAGAACAAGACAATTTTAATACTATGAATAAACATTCAGTACTACATTTGCATATTATTTTTAAAGCAAATGGGAGAAATGTAATAATCGTTTTGCATGGCTCTCCCCCTGCATAGATACCTTTAGCACACTAGCACTCAAGCACTTCTTTTTCCTATATATTTGAAGGGTTTATTCACTAAAGTCCAAATTGTTGCATATAGGTGCAAATTCGCCAGATAAAGACAGTCGCAATAGGCTGCTACAGTCGCAGTCACGTCTTTATAATGAGAATATTGTCGCAGTCGAGTCTTTATTATGGGAAAATTGTCACAATCTTAACATTAAAATATTGTTGCGACTTTACAATGGGGAAATCGTCGTGGATTTGCTATGGGAATCCGCTGTTTGAGAATTCGACAGTCGAATTCGCAGCTTAGTGAATAACCCCCTTGGTGTGCCAGGAGCGTGTATGAGGAGAGTCCTGAAAAACAGTAATATAACCATATAACATATGGTTCAGCGTAATGAGCATTTGTATACATGTAGGATTGGTTCAGCCATAAGCTGTGATGTCTTCACAATGGGTAAAAGTACAATTAATTCAGTCAGGTTGATGGTGCTAATTCCCAGGTCCCTTTACATTACAGTTCATATGGAAGCCTGTAAGTTTAAGTGAAATGGCTTTTATTTACAGAATGAACCAGGTTGTTAACCCCCCTGGTTAAGGTTTTGCTGCATGTAGCCTCTAAGGAATGGAGGAGGTCATCTACACGGGATTCAAGTGTAGTGACCACACTGGCGCTGTGTGACTGATCATATATCAAAGAAGAAAAAAAATCTGGAGTAAGATGGGCCACAGTAAGATAAAAGGATTGTTAAAGGAGAGGGACTATGAGACTAGCGTTTGCTATGGGCAAGGATGGTTGGTTGGCAATGAGAGTGCCTGACCTCACATTTTGCACCGGGGAACAATTGGTCTTTAGCTGAACTTTTGGAAAAACACTTGTACCTGGGATTTAAAATAGGTCTCCTGAGGTGTCCCCAGGACATCAGCAGAGGCAATGTCTAGGTGCATAAGTATCTGCCTGAAAGATGGACGGTTACGTGGTTTGCTTTGCCTGTAAGTCCAAAAGGAAACATCCATTAAGCATATTATGTAATAACATTAGCAAGACAGAGATTTCCATCTAGCAGCCTTCCAGCACTACCCTAAAAATAAAAATAAATCTATCTTTACCTGTTTAAGAACAGATCATTACAACAAAGTATCTACCAATGTCTTTCATCTTTGCTCAGGTTCAGATAAGCTACTAACATTTGCAATTCACAAAAAAAATTTTAAAAAAAACAAACATCTTTTTCTTAAACATGACTAAGTTTAAAACCTTATTTCTAAGGTAGTTTCTTACCAGGTTTGCTTCATGAGAATTTTAAAGCCATCAGGGCAGGTGGAAGGTACAGGAAGGTGTAAACTGTTGCTGCCCACTCCCCAGATAATAGCAGAGGAATCAACATCCTTGTAGGGGATCTCTCCAGTCAATAGTTCCCACATTAGCACTCCAAAAGACCTACAAAAAAACCCCATATGACCATAAATATCTGGTTTAAGATAATTATGCCCTTTGTAGAATATTTGTGGTACCAGAGAACAATCTAGAAATAGCAAATCATTTGAGTAATATATACATTTTTGAGTGATATATATGTAACAATTGTGTCTCATTTTTTATAAATACTATTAAGCAGTATGACAAAAGTCCAGGATAATCTCTGGTACAATTCTTGAGATCTTGGTAGTTATAGCACTGGTTGTTGCACTTAAATGAAAGTTATTTACACAAATGCAGTTGGTGAAATCACTCTTCCTTTTATGATAAATGACACAACCATAGAATCACAGTTGCTCCGTTTTCCCTTCACAACAATACTGGGTTAATTGGAACCTGACTGGTTTGGCCCTAGATCGTGTCTGTCTGTGTGTGTGTATGATTACATAGGGTAGCTATAGTTTTAACCTCCACTGGAACAGAGACAAAAGTGAAAGCTTCATTTCTGTAAAGTGCTGCGTTGGCGCTATTTAAATACATGGAATAAAGAAATCTGTTTACAATAAGTATGAAAAGAGCAATGGTGTACTTAGAGGAGACTAACTAGAACAGACATAAGCTAAAATGATATGGTCAGACTCAGGTATGTTTGCCCACAGTCATTTAGAGGGACAAGGTAAAAGTATGTACGCCACATGTAACCTACATTAGGTACAAGAAAGCAAAAAATCATTTATAAAGTTTTAGCATTTGATGTTGCAGTGCAAGGGGGACAAGCTCTATAAATATCAGCAGTAATTCCCTGTGTTCTGTATTAACCTGAGGAACAGCTCTAATATTAACTATAATACAATTTTCCAAATTGCTGTTACCACTCAGGCTTGTCCCCAAAACATGTAATGAGTTCCACACATGACCTACTCACCAAAAGGCCCCTTTCTTCACAGTAATAATAACAGAAATTACACATTTGTTGCAATCATTTTGGCCAGCTTCACAATATCTTTAGTGGTAAGACAGCATCCAAATACTCGATGTTACCTAAAGTTACAGTCAAAGAGCCAGATGCAGCCATCAAAAGAGCCACATCTGGCTCAAAAGCCATAGGTTGAAGACCCCTGGTTGAGGGGGTGCAATTAAAGATAAAATAGGCCAAATAGCCCTCTGTAGTGGAATACTATTTATCTAGTGCACCACCATGCACCATCTAATATAATCATAACAACCTCTTCCTGTTAGGGACATAGACAACTGTGGTAGCCTTCAACAAACACTTAGACAAGACTAATACTCACAAACTAAATATTTCAACCACGTATATTAACAAATGTTAGCTCACCATGGAAAGGCTCAACATCTAGCCATGCTATAGCTCAAATTGGCAAAGAGAGATATGGCCAAAATAATCTAAATGTAAAAGGTGATATTATGAAGATCATTAGAATAATTGAATCTGTCTTACATTGCACCTTGGCAATACAGAATATCACATGGTCAGAAGCCTTGATCATCCGGCAGCTTCCTTTCACATCATTTCACTTACATGCCAAGCTGGAATCCTTAGGAGAATGGGTTTGGCCCTTAATGTGTGTCTCTGCTGCACTCCCTATTGTCTTGAATCCTCTTATGTTTCATGTTATGTTTAAGTCATTTAACTACTTACATTAAAAAAAATAAATCAATATTTCTGCTAACATGTACAATAATTTCTGAAGCATTTGCTAGACATATACTTTGTATACATATACCAAGCCTCTCTTTTTCTGTTCCCTGCCAGGGCGCTTTAGCCAGTTCAACCGGAGAGTAATAGTAGGAACTCAGCCCTAACGAATCCTAGCAACTCCCTTCCCCAAGTGAAGCTTACATGTACTAGTACAGCGTTTCCCAAATGGTGGGTTGCGACCCGGTACCGGGCCATGTAAGCAAAATGCCAGGTCACGAGAGCGCGTATGGGTTTTCATGACTGAAAACTAGTAATGGACTTCACGCACGGCACCGCTCATGAATATTCATGAGGCGGCTACTTCATGACGCAACACGCATTGTACACCTTAAAACTAGTAAGCCTTACTTGTCATCAATGGTGAGTTTAGTTGTAGCAAAAATAACTTTAAATGGAGTTCTTAAGTGCTCAACTCAGGCTGGAGAAACCCTTTAATGATACCTTAAAGTGGAACCGCCAGCTCAGGATTATTACAGTTTTATAAAGTATGTGACATT
>WMED01002254.1:0-19275 GCA_019650415.1 Pipa parva
TCCCTGGAGTCCTGATACTTGCTTAACAATACCCGAGTCTCTGGATAAAACCCTGATTTTGTTTTTCCCCAGGCCCAGCTCTAAGTATTCTTGGGGTTAAAAATTAGTTGGATCCTTTGTTAGCAAAAAAAAATCATAGGGAGTTCTGCATAGCATGGACAATACTATTCTCTGTGGTTTCAATGCAATATAGCACTTTTTAGACTTAGTATCCTTCCGACTGCAAGTTGTGGTGCACATCATGTGACCTAAATAGACTAGCATAAAGTTTGGCTTTTGGAACTAATTATTAGATGGAAACAGACACAATGTGGGTTCCAGAGATTCTTTGCAAACAGAATTAATGTGTTTACACACCCGTTATGCAGTGCAATAGCAAACAAATTTGAACTGATC
Source organism: Pipa parva (assembly GCA_019650415.1). Taxonomy (NCBI): domain Eukaryota; kingdom Metazoa; phylum Chordata; class Amphibia; order Anura; family Pipidae; genus Pipa; species Pipa parva. Next base: position 397 of record WMED01002254.1, read on the forward strand.
ACACAATGGGATCTAGTACTATCTGGGCCTTCAAGTAGAGAGGTAGCAAGTTTTTCTCTTTTCTCCAGGTTCTTCAGGGGGACCTTACTGTGGCCACTGGGATCCCTAACTGGGGCAAGGACATCCACCTCCAAGTCCTGTGGTTGATTTTTCACTCCAGAGCTAGCAACTGACTGCCTATTCTGGTGCAAATTTACGGTACCCAATTACAGCAGTTAATCTACTCTAACTGAAGCCTAAAGGGCCTCCTGTACAGTTTGGCTCCTCTGGGGAATAAAACCTTCTTTCCATTGGTTCAGTCAAAAGGGTTCTACAGCAACACCACGTGATTTTCCAAGCCTTTGTCTTATGCCTTTTATATCCTCTGCCAGGGGACCTAACCCAGTAAAATTACACTGTGCTGGCTGCAGCCTGCCTTGTCTTTTTACCATATTTAATGGGCTGTTATTAATCACATTACTCACTTAGATGGATTTCGTTCAAAAATAGCAGATGAGTGAGCAAACGGCAAAATATTGTACTTACTTAGATACAGCAATTTGCATTATTTGGAAGTAAAATATTACTCTGGCTTGATGTAATGCTACACTGATTGGCTGGTGCTTTAGTGTATAGCACTGTGGTGCAGCATAGTTTAGTGCTGGGGACCAATAACCAAAGATTTATACCAAGCAAGTCAGTGAACAGAGCAGGAATCATTCACTGTATAATCTGTTCTGTTTTTTAATAATTTTCTGTTTGAAAAATTATCATTTGGAGGCAAAGGATCAAAAATAGATTTTTTAAAAAATAAGTTTCAGCTTCCCCTTTTAGGCATGATGGGATATCAGATAGGGAATATGCATCATATACAACACTTATTTATTCATTCCTGCTGACCTGCTCGTTGTGCAATTGTACAGACAGTGACTACTTCTTGGAACTGATTTGATATTTACTACTTGTACAGTGAACAAAAAGTACAAACTTCAGCTTTCTTGTGGGGGCTGTTGGAGGGTTATGCGAAAACCTTAAACTTATACAAATTGGCTGTGGTATTGAGTGTGATATTAGCATAGGTCGCTATGACACTTACACATCAGCTACTCAATGACAAGAGCTGCATGTGCACTTTTTAAAAGGATGATACATAATTTATAACACTTTATCAATTGCAGTTTATGAACAAAATGTTTTCCACATTCACTGGGAACATAATAAACATATTAAGTTACTGGTAAATTATTCTTCTTTTAGAGAAAATGTGTTTGTTTTTTGTTTTTTATTAAATGCAGCTTGTTAATTGTCTGTCATTAAATAAGGGGGCATTTCAGTTTACATAATGGTTGTATTGCACTTATTCTTTATAGAATCATAAAATCAGGTTCCAAGAAAATATTACAATAGCATATTAGCACTAATGTGTTTCATGCTGAATAGCGCTTAATCATAGTCTTCTATGACTCTTCCAATCAGATCCCTGCTAGAGCGCAATTTAAGGGATCTGATTGGCGGAGCTATAATATCAATCATCATTTAGCCCCGCCCAACCTGACTCAGGAAAGAAAAGTCAGGCTGACAGGGAAGATGACAGAGAGAAACGCTGTATAAAGGTACATTAAAAAAAATACATATATTTTACAAAAACATTTATTTCATTAGTACAACCTAAATTAGTATTAGAGTTTTGAGGTGACAGGTGCACTTTAAAGGGAAAAAAGTCTAAGCCAAAAAGTGAAGAACTATACTCTGCTTGCAGCTTAGGGTCCAATTAATTTCCTTCAAAAGGAACACCTACTTGCCCACATTTCCAATGAGGCAACATAGATTTTAGCAAAGATGTACACTAATATGTACTCAAAGGTGAATGTTACCACATATGTATTAAGGTCCCTGCCCCATAGAGCTTACAATCTAAATAGGAGAAAGACTTGCATAAACAGATAGGAGAGTGACAAGTGCAGTAGTATAAAGAGTTAGTTCAATAGGTGCCAGTTAAATAAAAAAAATAAATACAAAATAGAATAAATATTTGCTTAAAGATAAAATATAGACATGAAAACCAGTGCTAGTGCTCCAAGAGGTAAAGTTTCAATTTAGTTTTGAAGATATTGATGGATTGCTCTTGGCAGAGGTACTTATGCAATATTCCTAATGCAGGTCTGAGTAGACTTAAGCACACTCTTACAAACTACATTTTTCATGTCTCTATCTTTAAAGGGAAATGTTGGCATATATTCTATTTAAATAAAAAAAAAATACATTAAATACTGTGCCCCAGTTCAAGATAGTCAGCCTTTATGTCTCTGTTCTTATAAAATACACAGTGAGCATATGCAGGGCCACGAACCCAAGAAATATGGGTAACCAAGATTAGAAATATCTCAGGCTGAATGATTATTCTAGATGTATCAGCTTTGCCATAGTCCTGGGGCAATAATCTGTATGTCTAAGGTACACTGGGGGTTATTAATCAACAGAGGCAGTTGTTTTTAGAGGTCTAGTAACCCATAACAACCAATCAGAATTTGTCTTTTAGATTTTTAGATTCCCTATACCAGTGAATGATAACAGCTGATTGGTTCTATGGGTTAATAAACCTCTATAAAAAATTTCTCCTTATGAATTCCTTTGATTATATCTTACCTCTATTTTGGTGGCTGGGCAATGAGCACTGGACATTTATCTGTTGTGGCACTGGGCGCTTTACAGAGACAATACAGGGAACAGAACATTGTTTTAGTAGCAGAGCAAAAAGCTACATTTTATAGATAATGTGCAATCGCCTATAATTCTTAGCAGCCTCTTCTAGAATAAAGACAGAGAGATATACAGGCACACTCACCAGATCTCTCAGACCTACAGGTTCTACTGCTGGTCACTTATGTATACTTGGTGTACCTAAGAAAGTAGTATTATCTGCCTTACTAGGTTACCCTGAGGTCCACCGATTCTACCTCACCATTGTCACCTTAGTTTGTTTCTAATTCCTGGCCTTTCCCATCTAAGTCACTTGGATGCTGCTAAACACATAGGGATATTCACTAAAGTCCAAATTGTTGCGTATAGGTGTGAATTCGCCAGCCAGGGTGCCGCACAGCTGTTGCTTCTATTGGAAAACTTGGAATCCTGTTTTTAACTTTGGATTTAATAAATGCATCGTTTTTAAACCTATGGGAGTGCTGGAACTGCATCTTCATTGTGACTACAGGAACTGGCTTCTCTGGTCTGAGCACCCCGCCTTCTAAAGGTACAGAATTTACAATTCATTTGGGATTGAGCTAACCACCCCCCATTCTTGTTTGCCCACCCCCAATTAGTCTACAAATTTGAGTCCGGTGTGAAATTAAGGACTGTCCCCTTGGTTTTAGGGCCTTCTTCATCCAAAAGTCCATAAGTCTACCAGGACATACATAAATATTGCTTGCAGGTGGCCTACCATAGGGTGCAGCCGAAATAAAATTTTCCCACACTGATAGGCATATCAAATTCAAATGATCATTTTGAACTTTCAAAACAATTATACATTAATACAGTAATACATTCAATAACAGAAGTACTGCTATGCTCGCAAGGTCATGTGACCTAATGCTGGAAAATTGCTATAGAATTGAATTGTTTATTGCTGAATTGTTTATTACCCAATATCCTATTGTGCGTGACATGCCATCATAGGAACTGTACTCTTTCCAAACCAGCTGCAATATAATACTACAACCTTAAAATATAAAATAATGGCACAAGTAGGAGCTGAATCTAGAAAATAAACAAGAAAAGCTGTTTTATCAACATGTCTTATTAAGTGGGGAAATGGGGCTGAAGGTGTAAATGTATTTTACTTTGTTTGCGGCGTTGCTGTGTGAATGATAAAGGATAATATACCCTCTTCTGAAATGTATGAGCATATTAAAAGTCACCTCCAAATTGTGTATTGAAGGATCCTATCAAAATGAATGACATTTTAAAATCTCGAATGTGCCATTGAGAGTCAGAAACAGTAAAAAGAAAAATCAAATCAATATTTGGTGTTACTGACTTTTGTCTTCTGCAGAGTTCCCTTGGGTACAATGTCAAGCATCAGCTGGATTGCTGTTCTACTTGCCACAGAAGGCAGTCTTTCTTTTTCTTGCTTACCCCTTTCTCTCCGGTTACCAGATATGTTGTAGTCATGGCTTTTGCGAGTGCCACATTATGTTTCTGTACTTTTAATTCTTCATTTGACTAATAACTGTCTTTATGACCTTAGCTAAGTTATTGTGTCACGCTGCAGGATAAGATGGGGCAGATTAGATGTATCCCTTATGATACTGGCTAAGGATCTCCTTGTATCTCTTAGCTAAGTAGGATTCATTAAATTCTGACCAAAAACAAACTCCATTTGTCAGGGGCAAGGGAAGGTATGCCCCCCCCAAATATGGTTCAATAAATGGGTAAGTTCCACTCACTAGTAAAACCAGTGTGTGCTTCATTCTTTTTGAAATATTTTGGTCGCATACTGGTGGAGTTGACCAGAACACACACAAACCTGGGTCAACAGATCTAGTAATAGTGTAAAAGGTAGTTTGTGCTGAAAGTTCTTATTTTCTTTAATTCATCTGGCTTAAAACACTCATCAATGTAGAGTTGTCCAGCTCTTCTAAGGACACAATACTAACAGCTCAATTTTCCCTGATTCTTAAATTTTGACTCTCTCTGTTTTTTGTGTTTTCTTGTATAGATTAGTTTCTTTGTTTTGTTTGCACTCTCAAGAAAAGAAAAAAAAAAAAAAAAAAAAAAAAAAAAAAAAAAATATATATATATATATATATATATATATATATATATATACTGTATATACGCATATATATTTACATTTTTTTTTAATTTGTATTAGTTTAAAACAATTTATAACAAAAGAAGATAAGGGTTAGTTACATAATAAAAATATATCAATGTTTCACAGTTGAATGTTGTATGTACATAGGCAATGAATATTTAGCTTACATTATTGTACAAGGTTTACACATATTTCAGCATATAATATTATTATGTATCGGGAAACAATCCCAATATCGGGATAGCAATATGTATGATAGAAAATTTGGTATTGTTTCTCCTAGGATTTTGGCATTGATTGGTGGTGTTTTGGAATTTGGTATTGTTTCTCCTTTAGAATCTTGGATCAATATGCTTGTATTAGTGGTCGGGACCAGAATACGTGAAGAATATCACCTCTTTCTTTTCTGCATCTCCAGCATAGGTCACTCACTGAGGGAAATATAGCATGGAGTTCACCAGGAGTATTGTACCAACATGTGATAATTTTGTAATTTGTTTCAACAATTCTCAGACACCTTGAGCTATGTTGTGTATTTGAAATACTTTTATTCACAGTTTCTTCAGTAAAATGTTTGGTTAAGATCTGGCATCAGTCTAACTCTTCACAAGCTTTCTATGCAAGTCTAACGAAAATAAGAGAGGATTTACCTTCTCTGGCGCCTGCTGCTTCAATCCCTCGGTAATGGAGATGTGAACCGGGTGCTCAGGAAAAAGCCGACAATCCAATGCAGGGAAAAATAGAAGTATCTGGCACTCCAGTAAATGAAAAGATTAAACTTTATTCTACCACATGGGCATGGTTAAAAAATTTTTTTTAAAACAAACAATGATGTACATAGTGCCTATGCGTTTCGCGCTCGGCGCTTACTCATGGCATGAATAAGCGCCGAGCGCGAATCGCGTAGGCACTATGTACATCATTCTATGCAAGTCTGTCAAGTGTCATACAGCTGGCCATAGCCCCTTTACTATGGTAGTTGGGCATTTTACGTTCTAGTTTTTTTTTTTTTTTTTTTTTTCACATCTCTGCATTATATAATGCTCCTGTAGTCTTGTTCTCTCTTCCAAGTGAGACCTGGACCTTGAATAATCCCTCTCATGTTCTCATATTCTCAGATTTTGATGGTATTAATATATTTTGTGAAGTATAGCCAGTCTACAGGTTTCCATAATTCTGAACATAAACTGTATGCAACAGACCTGTTGTGGTCATTTCCCATTCCCTAAACACAAGTCTTCTCAATCTATGGGCTATGCTAGTAATTAAAGAATGTTCATACATATTCATCCAGTAATTATAATAGCTTATACTATTAAAACTAGCAATTAGTGAAATGATGTTTGGGTCTAGTGCTGTCATGTCTAGAATTTTGTTGCCTAAAATTTCTCTCTTCTTCTTTGCTTTGATAGCCAAATCCTTGGTTATATGCTCCAGCCTGATGCACGTTTGTTTACTGTACCTTACAAAGCACACTTCTAACAAAGAATCAATTTATTTTCAATTGCATTTAAACAAGATACTTATTGAAGCAGTAAAAAAATAATGATAATCCTTATGACTCAGAGAACCTTTAATTAGAATTATGAAAACTGACACTGACAGGATAAGAAAGATTAGTAGCAGTTCCAATGAATAATATCTTTCTAAATATAGTATTGGTAATAATTAAAGGGATGCTACCATTCACAGATCTCTTTTATTAAAATATTCTCATTCCATTTGTTATGTACTAATAAATAGAACTGTACTGTATTTTAATTAACTTTATATTTCTGTTATGAACCTTCATACAATGTTATGCAGAACTTTACAGAGAGCATGTAACCATTTCTACAAGTCCCCAGTCTGTGTGGAACTTACAATCTAATTCTGCTACCATAGCTACAAACCACACGGTAGGTTTAATCACAAGTCCATTACCCTGTTAATATGTATTTAGACTGAATGAGGAAGCTCACATGAGCTTTATACAAGCCTCATTCTCTCAGTGTAGTAATAATAACCATTGATCTATGTATTAAAGGAAATATTAACAAACACCATAGTTTTATTTTATTTTCCTTTTTCACAGGTCTTTTATCTCAAGATCCATGCAACTAAATCCTTAAAAACTCATATACTAATTTACTAAGATTTCAAAAAGAGACTTTTGGTCCTATAGGGCCTTGTCTTTCATTTATGTGTGTGTGTGTGTATAATATATATATATATATATATATATATATATATATATATATATATATATATATATATATATAATTTTTTTTTTTTTTTTTTTTTTTTTTTCCAGGCATAAAGGTAAAGTGAGAGAGGACTGTTGTGTTTGTAAAGATGGAGCATCTCCTAGGCAACCACATATTCCAAATTAAATAGCCAACATGATGGTATTACCCCTTTTAAAGTAAATAATTATTCCCAGTACTGTTCCCCTAAACATTACAATTTATTCTGAGACAAAATAAATGTATCCCTTTAATGAATAGTGTCAAAGGTTTAATGTCATTATGTTTTCTTTCAACAGAGATCATTTGCAAAAGAAATTTGTATAATGGATGAAGCAGTGGATGTCACAACTGAAAGCAATTCTCTTATCAAAGCAGTTTACCAAAGTCGACTGCGCCTGACAAGATTGTTATTAGAAGGAGGAGCATATATCAATGAAAGCAATGATCGTGGAGAAACCCCACTGATGATAGCTTGTAAAACCAAGCATGTGGATCATCAAAGTGTCAGTAAAGTCAAAATGATTAAATACCTCCTGGAGAACAATGCTGATCCTAATATTCAGGATAAATTTGGAAAAACTGCCTTAATGCATGCATGTCTGGAAAATGCAGGTGCAGAAGTTGTTTCTTTACTCTTAGAAAGTGGCGCAGACCCCAGTCTCCAGGATCACACAGGTTTCTCTGCCTTGGTGTATGCAGTAAACACAGAAGACAAAGAGACTCTCAGGATTCTTCTTAATGCTTGCAAAGCGAAGGGCAAAGAAGTCATAATTATTAAAACAGACAAGTCTGCATCTGGAAAGCAGACCACAAGGCAGTACCTCAATGTACCACCATCTCCAGGCATCGGAGGATGCAATACCCCCAGCCCCTGCACATCACCTTCTGATATTGAGCTTAAAACTTCTCCTACTCCAATTTCAAATGCATTTGAAACTGAAAAGGAACTTTTCAATTTTAAAGAAGCAGAATCTACTGGGGGATCTAAAGGCTCATCCGAACCAGGGTCCCCTACAAGGAAACCTCACTTAATACCTGTTGGGGGAAAGCTTCCTCTTCTCCAGAGACTACATTCTGAGCCCTGGTTAAAGATACCCCCCTCGCTACTTCACCAACATAAGGTATCTTCTTTGCAAGAAGAGCTGCAGGATATCACACCGGAAGAAGAGCTCTCACTTCAAATGTCTGACTTAGTGTTATCCAAACGCTATTTTACTCGTCACCAGAGCATTGATGTGAAAGATGCAGCCAATCTCTTGAAGACATTTGATACCGCAGGTGCAAGAAAGCTTTCTTATGATGAAATCCATTCACATTCAATATATACAGAACCCTCCCCAAACAAGTTAGAAAACATACCTGTGGATCATGACTCTGATTCTTTGCATTCAATATCAGTTTCAAGTTTGAAAACTATAGTACAAAGAAGAAATTTAGGAGCAAATCACTACAGCTCCGATTCCCAGCTAACAAACTGTGTAGCTCCCATTGTTGTAGAAGACAGCAAATCTCTTCTGGAAAAGAAGAAAATGCTGTCCCCTCCATCCATGGTGACTGGGTCAAGAGAGTCTCTGGAGAGTGTCTCTGTAACACCCTTGAGCAGAAGAAATCATGCAATTTTAGAGAGAAGAGGATCAGGGGCATTACTGTTAGATCATATTTCACATACTAGGCCAGGTTTTCTCCCACCTTTGAATGTAAACCCACACCCACCTATCCCTGATATAAGCGTCCACAGTAAAGTAAATACTGCCATTTCTACAGGACCAAAGCCACTAATACCATCAGCTCCTCTCCATCCTAAAGAATCAAAAAACAAGAAAATGCTGCTTCGGAGACATTCAATGCACACGGAACAGATCAAACAGCTAGTTAATTTTGAAGAGATTTTTGGCTAACGAAGAAATTCATAAACTTTTCTTTCGTTCTCCGTTTGCGCCCGTTGAACAAATGATCGAGACCTTTTCTTGTAAAGAAAGCAGATCTGTTCAGCTTATGCTGGATACAATATTCAAGCAAAAAAAAAAAAGTGCTTGTTATTAAACAGTAATTATGCTTTCCTCTTCAATATGAATGAAATGGCTTCCTGTAGAATTGCTGTTTTAATTAACTTACACCAGACTTCAGAGAGAGTTAAGAAATGACTCCGTCAAGTCATAAATGTGGCTGCTGGACATGGAAAGGCAAGGGGAAAACATTCATGAGAGATGCTTTGTGCCATTAAAATATTAATGCACCTAAACCACTTTCACCACTGTGTTGAACAACATTGTGGAAAATGACATTTGCATTTATTACATTAGAAATTCCACTTGTTTAATTGTGTGGAACATCTTTGTATTTAATCCTATTCAGGAATTGTTTGATTGCTTCTGTCCTAGCAAGCAATGGTATCTTCCTACAGGGTTATTTAGGAAAATGATACAGTCGTTGACAGAATGAGTTCCATATATACTTGATTTTCAGCATGGCCTATATATAGGTATGCTATTTTGAGGTGAATCTAGACTTTTTTTTTTTTTTTTTTAATTACATATACATATGAGCTTATGAGAGCTAAAAAGGATTACTGTGCTATTAATTGTCCTTATTATGCTACAGCTGTAGCTTGTAAGCTTAAATAACATTTTATACTGTGAACAAAATGGTTGCTGCTAAAGAAACTTGGATTGACTAAACAGACACTTCTCCAGATATCTCTAAAAGGCATCTGTTCCATGATTTCAAAGAAAAAACTAGAAAGGCTTGGACATTACATCAAGCAGAATGAGTTGTGCTAAGAAGGTATGGCCCCATCCAGTGTGAGAAAATAAGGGCTTTTTCATGCTATGGATATACTATTTTTTGAGACATGATCTAAGATGCCATGGTATGGATATGTTATGGGGTGGCACTGCTATTATTATTACAGTGCTATTTTCCCAGCAGCACTTTCAGTGAGCCCCATCTCACAACATGCATACTAAACTGTTTACTATTTTTATTTTTTAGTTGCAGCAATGGAAACGAAACCAAAGAACTGCACAACATTAAAAATCTGTATAAGGAATACCAAATATATGAGAATAAAATGCTTCAGTTTAAGGTAAAGGAATACTACACCGCGCAAAGTAGATATTAGTATATTGCTTTTGATAGGCTCAGAGGATTCTGGGAGACATGAAGTTGCTGTCCACAGAGTGGGCTTTATTGGTAAAAGATGATATTGTTGGTGTAAGAAGTGATTTAAAACAAATGAAAACAAAACAAATAAATGATCTCTGGCAAGGCCAGAAATCATTGTGAATGGCTCTTTATGTCATTTTAGGGGGGGAATCCAGAGACTGAAACCTGTTTTCTTGGTTCACCATGTTAGCTTACCATAAACATTTGAAATACTTCATTAACTATTTTGGAGGAATGTGCCATTTTATTGTGATCTAACTAGGTCTGGCAGAACCATAAAATACTATGCTTAAACTGTGGAAAAATCTAATATTGTTATTTTAACATATTCATTATGTTTACTTTTTATTTTTGCCTAATATTAAATACTCATTAATGACTGTGTTAAAATTGTAAATAGCAAAAATAAAAAGCTGTGTGATGTCACAGAGAAATGAATATGTATGGTTATGTAAAGAATATGAGAAATACATAGTTTGCCATTTAGGAAAGGGGGTATCTTTAAATGACTTTTAAACATTAGTTGGAGAGTCTTTTTATGCTCTCTTTAAAATGAGCACATTATGGTTGAATTTTTATAATTTCTGTGTGTACTATGAGCTGACAACTCAAGCTTAAAAATAGCAATGTTTATCGAAATACAGATTGGAAACATCTATAACAATTCTATTTATGTTTTATTTTTATGTCAATTTATTGATATTTATGGAAACATTTTATTAAGAATCATATTAAGTTATTAATTTTAGTTTAGATTGTGTATAAAATATTAGAAGAGTAATTTACTATATTTGAGCTATGTATTTATGTATACCAAGGAAGTAAAGTACGAGAACAGTCTTTACTCTAGAAGTAGACTATATCTCCTGTGAAAGGGAGTTGCCATATTGGTTGCTCATATTTAAAATGTAGAATTTATTTGGAATGTTGTTGCACACAATTAGCATTGCCTTTCTACTTTTCGATTACCTGAATGGAAAATTAACAGAAAGCAAAATGTACATTATTGGAGTATATGTCAAATTTAGGAAAGCAGATTTCTGTTTTGAATCGTACCATGAACATCCTTGTGTTGGAATCCAAAAACAATGCCCAGTCACATGAACTGCATCTTCCTTAAGGTAAGAAAATTACTATGAGCATCATCTCAATTCACAAATACTTTGTCATGACCTTCTTCAGCATTATTATTTGGAGCTTGGCATATCAAGTTCTTCAGTTGAACACACTACAGAAGGTGATAAACCACAATGAGCCCACATTAAGTACAGTATTTACGACGACACAAGCTCTAAATAGCTGATTAAACATTTTTGGCCAGTACCTGGTCTTCTTTCCAGAGGTGAAACAGTGTTTATCCAGTAGAGTGTCTTTATGAACATCACATTATTGAGCCAATGGTAAAAGATAGAGGTTACTGTTTTGCCTAGGGCAGTGGTTGGAAAACTTTGGCTTTTGAGCCACATGTGGCTCTTTGGTTGCCTTGTTCTGGCTCTGAGTTTGTCGACCACCCATGACCTCTGATGCATCTTTTGATGGGACGTCAGCAGGTCATGTGATCGGAAGCGTACGCGCTCGTCCTCCTTTGCGGCTCCAGAAACATTTTTCAGCAGTGGAGGAGGGAGCGAAATGGCTCCCTCCTCTGCAAAGATTGCTGACCCCTGGCCTAGGGTGAAAGAGTTGATGCAAATTTAAAAAAAAAAAAACCTAGGCCTTTGTAATTTTGAATTTGCATGTATAATTGGGGGAAAAAAAGGACAAACTTCCACACCTGGCTGCTTAAATGACCTAAGATAATTTCATAACAATGGCAAATCAATTACAGTTCTAAAACATTTAAGGGATTTTTTTTGTTTTTTACATATGACTATGTTCTTAAAACTGGCACACAATCCATATTCCATAAGTTCACAGAAGAAATGGGAGTGCTGGTCATTTGATAGGACTGTCTATATGTGTTAAAGCATGTCCAAAATTGATGATTTTGCCACTTGTTTAACCCTTTTTTACTGTTAAGTCATGACTAATTTTCCAATAGACTCCAACTTACTACAGCAGTCCATTATTACACTAGTGTGTTCCTGTAGCAGTTATAATCTATTGGTCGTCTCCTGGTATATTGTAGCCTAATAAAGTAGGTGATGATTAAATGGTGAGAATAGGTACTGAGAATTTGAAATTGTCAAACAATTCCTTTATTAATCCCATGTTAATGTTTGCAGAAAGGGAAATCTATTGGTTTCTGTGTGTACATAGAGCAAGAGAGAGATTTCAGTACATTTTTGTCAAAATGACTGACTTTTTACTTCTAATTCCATCTTTGGTATTGATTTCAAAGTCCATTGTAGGCTAAATTAAGTCTGTAAACTATATGGGACTGTATAGGCTGTTTAAAGTCTACACAAGCTAAAGGCTTGATATTGTATTGCTTGTGTTTGGAGCTAACTAAATAGCCATTTTATAGTATTTTAGTTTACATGAATGAATTAAATATTAGTTATTATTAGTTAATTATTAGTATATTACAAGGCAAAACACAGTTGTTTTTTTTCACTGAGTGGTAAATATTGTGGTATTACTATTTATAGAAGTAGAGCAAAAAAGGGCATATGTGTATTTATTTCCTTCTGTGAAAAAAGTAAGTACACCCTTGATTCTAATAAGAGTTTTACCTCTTTTGTCTAAGCAGCTTCCAGCAGGCATCTGGGAGATTCCTCCATAATGAATTTAACTGTTTTATACTTGAATGGTCTTCTCATGCACAGCCCATTTTAAAATACTCCTCACAGCAACATCTGGATGCGATTTAGACACAAGCATTGTCCATTAAAAAATGTTAACTTCTCAATTTTTAGCCATCACTTTGCAGATTTAATGGTTTGTTAAGGGATATTGACATTTCACATTGTCTACTTTCTTCAGACTTCCAACTTACTGACATCTGGCCCCACTTATGGGCAATATTTAGTTGTATCCTGTTGTTCATTGTGGACAGCCAGCAAATCTCTAATTTAGCGGCCTTCTTTTACCGATGGACACTTGCGCTTTGACATCAGTTGGGGAGGTTCTTCCTTGTGTAGGCCCCTTGAATTTCTGAGGTGTTCAAATTAATTGAAAAATAATCTGAGACCAGATGCAGCTGCCTATAACGGAAGGTATGTATGTATGTAGTAGAAATATAGGTTTTATTTGGGCATCTCCATTTAATACAGTACATATCACAAGTTAACTGTAGGGTGTTCTTACTAGTTATTTTTAAACCAAAATCTTTTACAATGCTATCTTAAATTGGAAGTCTCTCCTGGTCAGGAAAGAGTATCTACTGATACCTCTCTGGTGTTGTCTTATTTGAGAAGAATAATGCTTTAACAAACAATACTTTGAAAAAATATTTTTCTGCTCTAAGAAATTTCTGATGTGCTGTACTTGTTTCTGATTTCAGGAAGTGAGAAAGCAAGTAATTTGGTGTGCTTAATGTGAAAGTTGAATTTATATATGTATGTATGTATGTATGTGTATATATATATATATATATATATATATATATATATATATATATATATATATATATATATATATACACACACACACACACACACACACACACACACACACACACACACACAATGAATGATTTATATCATTTAAATGTTGAGATTCAAATTACAAAAGGGGGTCCTTAGTATTTCACTATATACATGCTTATTATTTTGAGATGCAATAGTGTTTCAATAATAATCTTGGCTCTACTGGCCAGATGTTGTATAATATTTATTAAGATACCTGTAATAAGGAATCTGCCTAACCTAGAAGGAAATGAAACGGACTAGTGCTGGTGTGAATATGTTGTTATATAGAGAATTTATTACAGCCTTTATTGTATCACATACAGTTTGTTAGTGTGCATGTTGTACAAAGCCAGATTGTGCTTATAGAATATGAATCCTAAAGCCAGCTGTTTCAAAGGCAAATGTCACATTGTATGAAATACCTTCAAGGGGATGTCATATTTCACTGTTTAAAGCACTGATTCATAAATTAATCTGTAGTCCTATTACGAAGGCTTTTGTTCATTTAACCTTTTGATCATTTGTGTGAAAGAAAAAAGTATTTATGTAAATGCTCAGTGTGCAAATAAAGTTTTGAAACTTTGCCTTATTTCTTGTTTTGTTTTTTTTAAACGGGAAACTGTTTCCGTTAAAGCACAATATAACAAAGATTATTGCAATTCTGGGGAAGAGAGAATAGATAGGAGAGATAAGGGGAAAGGGAGTTTGGACCTGATCAAATCATACGGAGAGGTTGGACTAGATCAAACTAAATGTGGGTGGTATCTGCTAAGCTGCGCAGATAACACAACCAAGTGTGTTAATTTAAAAAAAAGAAAAAGTAAATGACCCTATATGTGTTTACTAGTCAAAGTCTCAAAGAAAAGATAGGAAAATATAGAAGTTAGTTGCACTATATGAATATTATGATGATGTTATTGCTGAAACAAGGATGGATAAGTGACATGGACAGTTACTGCTGAGGCCTACAGTATAAGTTATTTAGGAGGAATTTAATAAATAGGAGAGGGAGGTGTATATCTATTAACCGCAATCTAAGGCTAAGTATGATGTATTTCAAGAACAGCATGGCGATGTTATGAGTGATAATGCTGAAGCTCTATAGGTTGAAACTTCTCCAGGAGGTAAGAAGAGCTTCTACATGATGAGATAGAGGCTCACATCTTCTTGCAAGTAAATAACGCAGCACAATGGGGACAAGTCTTAATCAGGGGAGATTGCAGTTGCCTAGGAAATGACTAAAGAAATGGTAAAGTGAACACATCAAAAAGAAATACAATTTTTTTTTTGTTTAGTTTTTTTATAATTTAATATATGGTTATTTCTTTTAGCACTAGACTGTGGATTTACCAGCTAAAAAAAAATGTTCTTTTGGATCTGTTTGTTAATCCTTTATCCAGTCGGTTATTGTGGAATATGTAGTCTGAACCAACTCTGTTCCAGTCCTGGATAAAGAATGTAACTTTATAAAGTAGAACCTCATTTAATTGTCCAAATGCTCATTTGCATTTGTTAATAAGAATACATAGCATAATTCTAGACTATAGTAATTAAAAAGCAGCACTCTTTGTTTACATTTAAAGCTTGAAACATACAGCGCTGGTGCAGTCAAAGTGGAGTAAGGAAGGATGGTTGGGGAGACAAGAGCAACTCCTCCTCTATTAGGGCTACACAGTTCTAAACCCAAACCCCACCAAGAGGGATGCTGAGGTCACCTACTACAAGTTACTAATCAGTAAGAAGGCACAGAGCTCACTATTGCTTAAAACCCTAAAGTATAGTATACAGAAATTTTGGAAGCAAAATGGGTGGGATACAAAGAAATCATAGGTACTGAAGATGGAAATAAAGAGCCGCTTATCTCTTGTTTCTGGTGGGCTCCAGTCCCACATTGACAAATGATCACAGTGTTTTAACACGCAAACAACTGCAAGTTTGGGATGTATCACTCCTTTCATTGCCAAGGTGTTATCAAAGTAATTTCAAAAAGACAGTGTATAAAAATGTTTGTCTCAGCTGGTACTTGCCATTACTCAGTTCATCTATTCTGAACAGGCACTGCAAAGCACAACACCGTTACGGTTTACACGTGGTCTAGTAATGTATATTTACAAATGACGTGGGAGATTTCCGTTCAACTTTCTAAGGCAGTATTTAAAAAAATACACAATCATTTAAACTGGTTGCAAAATCCCATCAGAAAGCATAAAACTGCCAATGAAATGGGAAGTGAGAATTCTTGTTTGTTTTTAAGTAGAGCCCAATCAGATACTTATTGTAGGCTTTTGTTTCGCAGGTGCAGAGATAATATCCAGGAGGTTAAATGGAACAGTAAATAAGACAAATTCATTCAAACTACTCAAGGAAATTTGGGATACAGACAGCTGGTTGGGGAGTTGTTTTTTCTAATAGCCGAAGGATAATTGCTTTTTAAAGATTAGTTTCTATGCAACAGAATTTCTTCTGACTGAGAAGGAGAAGCATTTTAATCAACAAAGCAAGGTGAAGGCTTATTTGGCTGCCTACTAAAACATCACACTATTGGAACAGCGACAAAATGCAAATTAATAGAATTTTAAATACAGTAGCAGTCAACAAACTTTTAAACATATTATGAACTTTTTTTCAGAAGTATTTTCTTTAGAGCGTTGACATAACGGGGTTTCTTAAACTGACAATCCACCGTGGGTGGAAATGACAAATTTCATTTATCTTTCACTCTAAGTGAAGCCACCCATTTTTTATAGAGCAACAATATGTATATAAACTTCATTTAAAAAAAAAAGATTATATATTTACTCAATTCTGTAGTGACACATCTGCATCAATGGGAAATCATGAAAACAACTATACATTACAAGTTCAAATATGGCCCAGTTTAAGAATGACTTTAAAGACAAATTATATTTGAGTACACACAGCAGATGTATACACCCCACTCCAACATTGATGCCTAGAATTCCAAGATTATTATATATGGTAAACTCAGAAGAAAGGCTGTGTTCAGTCCTTACTCACATGCTTTTATTGGTCTGCAGTGACCTCCTCAACTACACACCCTGAATACTCAGCAGTGGCTCTTTCCTCCCCTTACACATGCCAAAAACATTCTGCAATTGTCCCTCCTCACAGGCACAACCCATATGTTTTACCTAGAGACAACCAACACACATTCCCCAGATACTCTACTGGTCCCCTGTATTCAAAGACACTTTAGGTGTTCTGCAGGGGCTCCCTCCTTTCACACATGCCCCTTATGCTCTGCAATTTCCCCAATGCTCAGATGTTCTTCAGATGTACTAGATGCTCTGTAGTGCCCACACATCCTATGGCAATGCCTTCAATCTTTTCATCAGTGCCACCACAGATGCTGCCTGGACTACCTGCAACATCCCAACCACTGGTGTTAAATAGTGTCATTAATCTCAAGGATCACTGATACAAGGCTTCTACATTCTTTGAGCTCCTCAAATGTATATGTAAACTGAGTGCAGACATCTTTCGGTGAGTTAAGCTGAACCAGAACAGATATTTTTTTAAATTCTTTAATTTAGTAGAATAGTAGTAGTAACCAGGAACTTGAACTAATGTATCTTCATTATTTTATGCTTGTAATTTATCTCTCACTTCCACTACTCTGAGAACTTCTCCCATGTCTATATTATTACAGCACTGCATAACTTAGTGGCATTTTATAAAGTAAAATTACACTGGTTAAAATAATTATATCCACAACCAACAGGAGGTTTCTGTCAATGCCATTTTATCTGATCGATTCTCCCTACAAAGTGTCAGACAGAAAAGATTGCCCAGCCTCCTCTTCTATAGGGTTTCTTCAGTCTGACAAACTTTGAAGACAAATGATATGTAGGGTACAGAGCGGGAGTGCAGTTAAATTTACCTATGCTAAAATCCCCATAAGATAAAACTTTGGTCTTGCTATGATTGATTTCTTTTATACGTTATATAGCCGATCATGTTGCTTAATTATAATTTGGAGACAACCAGCTGATGTAGAGAGAATCCGCAAACCTTTGCACTCTTTCATTGGAGAATAATGCAGAAGGGAGCATCTTTTTTCACGCAAAGAAATCATGGCATTACACAACTAAAGCACATTTATAAAAATAGTATAATGCGCACGTGAACATCTAAATAAACAAATGGGGCTCACCCCTGGGATTAAAAGGAGCTGGATAGCAGAGGTACTGCTGTTGGTAGAGTGGGGTAAAATAGCACTACACTTGAAATTGTTTAGTAGGTAGGGAAAGATGTCTATATTTCAGAATCTATTTATAATATCTATATTCTAAAAATATATATTTTTCTACTGTACAACGGTGAAAGTTGCATCTCATTTTAGCAAAATGGTGATCATATTCAAGGGAAAGTACTAAGTAAAATTAGCTTTAGAGGCTACCAACATTGCTGTGCCACGCACCAATATTTTGTCCAAATAAACTGATGGTTGTGACATTGTTGCCATTATCATTTGGGCAAAATTGCAACTTTTTGTCTTGTTAGCAACAAAAATATGATGTCAATGGTCTTTTTCACTCACTGCTCTATTACATAAATACCCTATACATATGCTTTCAAACAATACAGATCAGCCCCAAGTGTAGTAAATGTTATAACTTTATTAACAACAAACAGGATTGATTTCTGAGGCAGTCATGCTTTTATGCACATACATATAATGTACATTTTAACTATGTTAGAAGGCTCTAAATAATTTTACATTTAAAGGCTAGAAAATATTACAGATTACTAAATATATCCTAGAGGAAACAGAAAAATGAGTAACCATGGTGACTAGCTCAACTTTAATTATCATGGAATATTCCATTCATGTCCTCAAGAAAAAAATAGGGTCAGGGACAAAAGCCCTAGCAGATTTTGAAAAGTGCTCCTATGGGGGGCTTATTTACTAACTGAGATGTACAAATTCACTAATCCGTGGCAATTAATCAGTAATTTGCTTTACCTCCCCCCAAAAAAAAAATAGCAATATAAATGAATGAAAGCAAACTTCTGAAAATGAACCCTACTTATAGCCCAATACAGAGACTGCTAAAAACAAATGTATTATATTTGACATAAACACTATTACCAGTAGCAG
>WMED01002255.1:0-24765 GCA_019650415.1 Pipa parva
AGAATTGCAGAGGTCCTGAAGAAGAAGGGTCAACACTACAAATATTGACTTGCTGCATTATTCATTCTAGCTGTCAATAAAAGCTTTTGTTGCTCATAATATGATTGCAATTGTATTTCTGTATGTGATAAAAACATCTGACAAACACACCTAAAAACCAGAGGGCAGCAGATCATGTGAAAATATATTTGTGTCATTCTCAAAACTTTTGGCCATGACTGTAGTATTAAAACATCTCTTGACTCCCAGTGCATAGATATCTCCATCAAAATAGTGACATTTAAAGGGCAAAATGTATTAAAATCGGTAATTACCAATATAGTGATATCGGAAATTTTACCGATATCGCAATATCAATACTACCGATATTGCTAAAGTGAATTTCGGCTGCGCCATTGATTTCAATGGCAGGACAGCTGAAATATCGCTGTCGTGATATCGGTAAAAATACCGCTATCGCAATATCGATGCTATCGATATTGCGATAGTGGTAATTTACAATTTTAATAAATTTCGCCCTTGATATGCATACTGTATTTAAGTTCAATGAACGATGATGAACATTCAGCTTTATTTAAGACAACTATTAAAAATCATTCTAATGTAGTAGTTTAAAGTGTTTTTATATGACCTATTTTAATACAGTACTTTAAGTATTTTTAAGTGACTCAAAAATATTTGGTGTTATTGCATTTTAAAAATACTCTAAGTCAAGCCCCTAAACCCAAGGGTGTTGTATCACAATGATGCTGTAATAATCCAAGCACATAGCTAAATGGCATCAGTGATTTGGACTCATATCATTAAGGTAATTATATCTTTGTGAAGGATTTGTAAATTATCCCCACAAATTGGTCATATTTGATTTTTTTTTGGTTAGTATAATGTACGTGATTATGCTACTCCGCAGTAGATAAAAATTTGTTATTACAAGTACAGACAACAAGGGACTCATTACACATGAAATACAGTATGTAGCACAGAGTA
This sequence comes from Pipa parva, assembly GCA_019650415.1. Taxonomy (NCBI): domain Eukaryota; kingdom Metazoa; phylum Chordata; class Amphibia; order Anura; family Pipidae; genus Pipa; species Pipa parva. Next base: position 988 of record WMED01002255.1, read on the forward strand.
ATATTATCAATGCAATAAAAAATATTTTTATGAGAGGGAACCATAATTATCCTGCCTGCGCAGTGGATATTGAATAATGTTAAGTTACGCTGGTATATGCCCAAGAAGCACTTTTTACAGTTACCTAATTAAGTATCAGAGATCCAACTATATGCTACAGAAAGAAAAGATACTTAATCATAATGTTTCAAAACGTGTGCACAAAAGCTAAATGTAACCATGTAACAAAAACCAAAATTATTATAAATATATATAGAGAGAGAATAAAAATGGTATGAGTTTGAGTATGTGTAAGGGGAAACACTTAATCAATGACAATAATGGTTTTTGGTCAAGTCCTCGGGGGCTGTCATTGATTTTTAATAAAGCAAAATGACAAGTGTATTTTTAAAAGTATGATTCGATATGATTTAGTAGCATCATTGTGAAAGGTGGAAGGTGCTGGAGAGTACAACAGTACTTTATAAAGATCACTTGTTGAATATATAGCACTGGCTCTTTAAGAGATCACAATGTAGCACTGTCTGTTTAATTTTTTTTTTTTTGTATTTGTATTGTATTGTATTTGTATAGCGCTGATACATTATGCAGCGCTTTACAGAGATTCATTATTCACTTCAGTCCCTGCCCCATGGAGCTTGCAATCTAGTTTCCCTATTCAGTCACATAGACAGATTTATATTTTTGGATTGTTGGAGGAAACCAGAGTGCCAGGAGGAAACCCACGTAGGTGCAGGGAGAACATACAAGCTCCGCACAGATGATGTCCAGGGTGGAATTGAACCACCACAGAACCACCGCACTGCCCAAATTACTCTGAATATGTCTGTAGTAGATGGCTGGACTCCCATACACAAAAGATTTAGGGGGACTAGAATTCCTTGCACTGCATGCGACAGACTCAAAGCAGGAGGTGCTGCACCTTGAAATATAATGGACATACTGCCTCTTAAAATAGTGGCACTAGGTGCTTCCTGGAGTTGAAATGGGACACTCTAGGTCTCAGGGCCACAGAAATGCAGTAGGGATCTACCTCCTACCTCCACAGGGCTAATATGCACAATCTAAGTACTGGCCCTTTTACTGGAAAGTGTTGCACATGATTGGGCCACAATGTTGTGGCTGGCTTTTCTATGGAGTGGAGTTCCTCCGGAGGCTGAATTGCTCTTAATGTGCACCCAACAAAGCCAAAGGAGTGATAGTTTGGTGAAAGGTAGCAGATGTGGCTATGTGCTGTATCTATCTTCTACAAGTGTAATAAAACATTTTTATCTGTCCACTTGAATCACAGGTGGATATAAAAATGTTACCACCTGTAACTTCAACAGAAAGTTTGTATAATGTGCCTTCATACATACAGTATGTTCTAAAGCCAAATATAAAATACCGAAATGTTGTTTCATTCTTCCAGCAACATATCCTCAAGTTTTCTGAATGATAGTGGAGAAGAGATCCTTGTTTCAAAATCTGAACATCAGAATATATTTATAATAAATCCTGGACATTGCGCAGGGATTGATGAGCTTCATTTTTATGTTCCCTAAATCATATGGAGCTGTATGTAAGGGGCTCTTTAACCTCTCATGTAAAAATAAATGCTACTGTGCCCCTGCACCTACATTTCCTACAATCCTCAGTGGTCCCCACTGTGCAGCATATCAATATATGCCCCAGATTAGCGCTCTCTCTTACAATGATCTCACACTTACAGGTTGGGGAAGTTGCACAGATGCAGGCACACAATTACTAACTTGTGAGTGATTCGTTTTTGGTTTAAACACAGAAAGCATGGTACCTTTTTCTACATTGGAACTCATGCTGTGTTTACTTTTTATTCTAAAGCTGTGGGCATGTGGATTTGTGTGTGAGTGATGCCAGTTTCCAGTACAATAGCGGGTAACAGTAAAATTGTAATTTTTAACAGTATAATTTGAACTATTCATTGTACAAATAAAGACTAATAACTAACTTGTTTTCTGCCACTTTGAATTATTATTTTATTACTATTATTATTATTTTTTATTATTAATGTTAAAATATTAACATTGTTAATTTGTAAAAATAAAAAAAGGTACTTCCTCTACCTGTGTCTGTATGAATGAAGACAACCCCCTCACATTGGTGCTAATTGCTTCAAAGAAAGTACCAATGTCCAGACAGTTACTTTTACTTATAGAAGCCAGTAGAAGCCAGTAGAAGCCAGTAGAAGCCAGTAGAACATTTTTTGACGTGGCAAAACAAAATTATTCAATGCTTTGATAACATACCCAGTACAGTACAGCCCTCCAGACATCATGCCCACTGAATTACAGCAGTGTCAAGATAACATTCATATACAGTGCAGAAGTTTCCTGATGGCATACCCATAGAGTACAGCAGATGGCATACCCATAGAGTACAGCAGCACCCACTTGGCATGGGCATATTGTTCAGCAGTGCCTAGGTGGCATACCCATAAAGTGCATTCTCCAAATGGCATGTCCATAAAATGTACCAATGGTGTGCCTATAAAGTGGAGTCCAGAACCTCAACATAAAAAGATAAAGCCCCACAAAGGTTGAGTACTGAATGAACACTGGGAGTAGCACAGATGAACACATTACAATACCTACAAGATGGAGGTAAATACAAGCCTTCAACATCCCAGATTTTCTGTATGGTCAGAATTGACAGTGCTCTTTATGCAAGAATAGAATGTCTATTAATCTTAGGCTAAGTAAATTAGAAGTGCTAGACTACATTTCGGCAACGCCCTGAAAATATTTGGAGACTTCTCTGGTGGCTTCATAGCTTCACAGGGACATTGCAGAGCCCTTTTTTCCATGCAGGGACAAATTTACCTCATCAGGGGCTGTTTCAGTCATTGAAGGACATTTGGCAGGCACTGTGCCTATCATCTGGGTATTTTAAATCTGAGCAGTTTCCTGCAGCTTGAACTCTTTTTCTTAGATGGAGTCATAAATTGTCTGGAAATACAATATCTGCCACATTATACACTACTAGAGACAGTCATTTCTTTTAGTGGAACCTAAAATGACACCAATTGCCTAAGTAGAAATAATGCAGGCTGGGATAGATCAAAAATTCACCTTGGTTACAGTGGTTAACAATTCTGTATCCCCTAAAGCAGGGGTCAGCAACCTTTTGGGCTGAGGGAGCCATATACGTGCGGCTCCCTTAGCCCTTTTGAATACGGAGCTGCTGACATCACATGCGGCTCCGGATTGGTTAGCAATCTGGACTCCTGGTGACATCAGCGGCTCCATATTGGCTAGCAACCCGGAAGTGCTGAGAGAGCTTTCTCTCTGCAGCGTTTGCCGGCACACTGTAACGAGCGGTGCTTGAACTGCTAGTTACAGTGAAAGAGCCAGATATGGCCATCAAAAGAGCCATATCTGGTTCAAGAGCCATAGGTTGCCAACCCCTGCCCTAAAGCATTATAAATGTGTTGATACTGAGTAATGTAGTCCTCATAGGATTAACCTGCCAATCAGGTAGGAGGAATAAAGGACTGAAATTTTCTAAATAAAAAAAAGGCAAAATGATGAGTTGATAAACAAAATTGTTGTAACAAGGAAAATGGGCAGCTGAAATCTGTGCGGGTGGCACTCAATGCAGCGCTGCACCCCATGTTTCTGCCTAGAAGCAGAGATAGTGGCATGTAGGACTATCTACATTCTAGTCTTGCTCTAGCTGAGGGCAATCCAAGGCACTCATAAAACAAATATATAACACTGCGGTGTCCATTGCATTGCCTTCTCCATTTAAGCTTTAACGGAAAACTCAAGATCAGCTACATGTCTTCCCATGTGCTTATTTATGATGTTTTCCTAGTGTGTGACCATGACGGATCCAGCAGGTGGCACTGCATCAGCAGAATCTCTGGCCCCAGGGTCAACGACAACTAGTTGAGTTGACGGCAAAATGTTTTAACTGACTTATGACTGTTTTTTTTTTTTTTCAACCAGTCATATGGTAATGTTTTATAAAAAAAATAAAACATACCATAGGCAATGGATCTGACAGCGTCTGAAACTAAAACAGCATTTAAGGATTTAATTTTGCCTTTGTCATTGAAACTCCCAAAACTAATCAGAAGGTGAAAGATACATTCCAGGCTGCCGGCGTTCACACTTTATTGCTAGTTGTTTTGAGCTGGGCCACGGATGCAACTGAAAGAAATAATGTTAATATGTATCTCCAAGCCTCTGTGATTAATACTAGTGTGTATAGAAGACATTCTCCAATGAATTCTAGACATGCTCCTTGCACAATACTGTGTTGTTCTGCACAGCAGAGCACTCTGGGCTATTTTCTATTTTATGTCCCACTTGTCTGTACTACATCAGCTATTATTTGAGTTCCACTGTCATCTCCTTAAGCACACAACAGGGTTAATCTAATTCCATTATATCAACATTGTCTGACTAGTAACAGTTATAAAAAAAAAGAGAGAGTGTAGATTAAGACATATGCTCATCTTTCTCTGATCAGAAAACAAAAAAACCCTTTTATTTTTACTTTTACAATACCCAATAACAAGGTAATACAGTATATAACCCAAACCTTTTGGCCCTTGCCGGAAGCACGGTATCACCAGGGAAACTATTGTTAGATTACATTACGTTACATTTCTTATTAACATTCATAGTACAAGTTTTTTTTTCCTGTTTGCTAAATTACAGTTTGAATGACAAAATGGTGAATTCTTCCTATTTGCTTTCATCTGTCGTGCAGTGTGCGCAACACAACCAAAGGAAATATTATGCCAGCTAGTCAAACCCTGTGAAATTACTGATTACAGAAACAGTAAAGGAAGTATACATCCATGTGCCCCTATTAAATATTGCCCCACTTCCCCATGTGCCCCTATTAAATATTGCCCCACTTCCCCATGTGCCCCTATTAAATATTGCCCCACTTCCTTTCTATTCTCCCCCAATAGCAATGCTCTCACCTTGTATTTTATATTTTTTGTCACTTCCTCTCCACCAGCTATGTTAAGCACTCAGGGGTTTATTCACTAAGGTGTGAATATGACTGTTGAATTCTCAAACAGCGGATTCCCATTGCAAATCCATGACAATTTCCCCATTGTAAACTAGTGACAGTTTTTTTTAATGTTAACATTGTGACAATTTTCCCATTATAAAGTCGCAACTGCGACAATATTCTCATTATAAAGATGCAACTGTGACAGTATCAGCCTATTGAGACTGTCTTCAGCTGGTGAATTTGCACCTATAAGCAACAATTTGGACTTTAGTGAATAACCCCCTCAAATGAGAAGATCACATGAGAAGAACACCCAAGTATCTATGTTCAAACACTCTGGCAATAGCATTGCTGTATAAGCTTTAGCAACTATGAAACCCTTAAATCCATTTAATTCCCTTTGTGCTACAAGAGACTCAAAACCAATTTTTTTTGCTTATCAAGTGCTAAGAGTAAATCCAAGTTCTAAAAATCCCAAGCAAGACTACTCTATTATATATCCACATGCGCGCAACTATCAGCCAAATGAAACGCCTGTGTTTTTATTGGGTGCTCACAGATATGGGACTAGTACCTTGACTTACATTCTCTGCCAGACAGGCAGCATGATTGATTCGCTAACAAAAATGGCAAAAAATGTCACATTAAAGCATGCCATGAAAATCCAAAATATCACAAAAATGTTAAGAGAAGAATGAATATAATCACATTTATGATTGCTCAATAACAAAACATAATTTTCTACCATTTTGTTGCAGATCCTTAAGTGTTTGTCTGAATTGAGGAACAAATTAGTTTCAGTATTTTAGCGCACGATGGCTCTTCTATGTCCATTTTATACACTGTAAAATTAGACACAGATGGAAAAAACAAGCAACCAATCAACAATATTAACTTTATTGTAAAGCTAACTGATGGGAACCACAAGAGTTAACTATAGTACACCAACTTTAAATAAATAATCTGCCAAAGTATATCAATGAATAAGAGATCAGTTTCTAAAATTAGACCTTTAAGAAAATGTGTAAAAGTAAAATTGCTTATTTCCCATGTAGCATATATTACCATCTGAACATAACAGAGCCATTGTGTGTGTTCTTCTGTTTTACCCCTGTTTAACCTTAATGCTCAGGATGAATGGCATGATAGTCCCCATTAAATATCCAAGTAAAATGGAAAAAAATATTATTATTTTCATAGTTCCGTTCCCAAGTTTTGGTTTTGTCATACCCCTATGCTCCTCCCCAAGCTCTTCACTTAGAGTATCTCTAAGTCATCTCTAGCTTATCGTATTAAATCTTTATGCAAGACTTCTTTTCTTTAAAAACATGAACGGGAGAAAGAGGAATTTCAGTAAACTCACAAGTATAATTAGGGGCCTGTAATTTTAGATAGTCCTGGGGCGAAATCTATTAAAATCGGAAATATCGATATCGCAATATCGGCCGATTTTTATTGATATCAAGATATCGACATTACGGATATCGGCCATTTTTCGATATCGTGATATCGTATTACCGATATCGCGATATTGCAATAACGATATTACCAATATCGCGATATCGAAATTCGATCGAAATCTGCTAGCCTGTTCATTTCTATGGAAAAATCCATAATATCGTTAAAATTCGATATTGCTATATTTTCTCAAAATCGGCAAATCGCGATATTGGTAATATTGATATTATGATATCGGTAAAATTCAGCTGATATCATGATATCGGTAATATCAATATCAAGAAAATATCGAGATATCAATATTTTCGATTTTAATAAATTTCGCCCCTTAGTGGTGGGCCTATTTCTTTTTGCTCTTGAAAGAATGATGTAGCCTTGTCACATGAGTTGTTCTTGCTTGTAGATGTGTGGCTTTGCCATATCTCCAAGGAAGTTGTCTGGTTTCCTAAAGCAAAATAGCTCGAGATATGTGGAAAAATCAAGAATCCAATTTTATGAGTTTCTGGATTTATTAACTCTGTAAGTATCCGTCAAGTGAAATTTTGGAAGTTTTAAGGATATAAATATCATATCATTTTATATTTGAATTGATCTTATGTAACAAGGATGCCGATTTTGAGGTAAAGAGGTAAAAGGAAAATTGCTACTCTTTTAAATGAGATCCTATAATTTTAGGATCTGTGTTTCAGTCTGTATTTTCAAAGAGTGCTAGAGCCACTGCTCAGCAACAGTTCACTTTTTATGAGTCTGACAATCTGTTCATTAAGAATCGTTTCATGATCTAATTCAACCTAATAATTTGAGATATAATTATCCTGGCTCATTATACTAAACCTGGACAATTTTGTGACATCTGCAGTTTTTTTACAGCGTTCGCAAGATCAATTTCAAAATACTTAAAGAATAGATTTAAATCAGCGCATGTTAGTATACCTAAACCACTTTGATTTGCAAAGTTACTTCCAAAGTCAAAATATACCTTGTGTGTTGCATTTACATGATCACAGCCATGCGCTCTTATACTCTTGGAAGGAACATGCAATAAAACAGACTGGCTTTAAAACCACACTCAAGATAGATAGAGTGAAGATGAGTTTATAGCTCTTGGAAATCTTGCCATTGCCCTAATAATGAGATACCACGGTCATTTGCTGGATAAAATCCTTCACCTTCCTGAGCTCTCGAGTTCATAAAGAGACAGTATCCTCGTTATCATTCTGACCAGCTACCACTACAGGGGTGAGCCTGGGGGCCGTGGCCTGGGAATCATTTTGTCACAAAGGCCATACTTCCTTGTGGGGGTTAAGGGTGAAGACCAGGGTTTCCTTAGACTCAGGTAAATTTGTGCCAGCCACATGCTGGTAAGAGGAGCCACTGAAAGTAGTCCGACTTTGGCTCTTTCCATGTCAATTCACTAATCTCTGTAAAGTAATTAATTACCATTAATACTGTTGACATGAATAATCAATCAACCAAAGGAATGGAAAGCTTGAAACCTTTTAGCCCTAGTTAATATGATATAAATGTTATATTATTAAATTTTACAATATTAATGATTTTTTTTTATTGGTTTATACTATTTTTAAGTATTGACAATAGGTAACTTGTTCCATTTTATCCAGTTGTGAACCAAGAAGTTGTTTTTCTATGAATGAAGAAAGAGTAGGGAGTACTGACAAAACCAGCAGAGGCATATACCAGGTGAGATAAAATAACTGTGCATCGTTTCAGTAAGTTCCCTCAACATACACTGTAAAGTACAACAATATACTGTGCAAACTTTATTGCCTTCTAGATGAAAGCAGGTAATCTACACAGAGTTAAAGGGGACCTAAAGGTATAAAATAAAAAAGGCTTATTAAAAAACTTACCTTATATAGAGATGAATTACTACAGTCACAGCATGAAATGCGCTGTAATTACCCAGCACCCAATGCTTCTTCATTGGATCTATTTGGACTTTAGACAATGAGGTCCCCTGTACTTTCTATACAGTACTCTCCTAAAATGCATAGGGCTTGCAACAGTTTCCACCTAGTTTTAACTCCACCTCTTGTGGCACTACTTAATAACATTAAAAAACCATATATATAGGAAGTATATGTCTTTTAAGGACATGCATCAAAATTAAATTGGGCATGAAAATATTTATTTTAACTGCTGCAGAAAAATAGGGACTATAATAAGTTCACTGAAGTTTTTTTTTTGTATTCATACAGCAATTTGCAATGATTGTTCAACCATGGCTTGTCAATTCAGAAAAAAAAACCCTCCTCCACTCAATTTTCTGACCTCTGAGGTATCAAGGCTGAAATGTAAACCAGAGAAAATAAGGAAGAATAAGCAACTGTTTTTTTTCCCTTCAATTACTTCTGCAGAGTTGCTGTGTGTAAAAAAGGAATTATCTGCCAGAAATCTTTATAAACCAATAAACAAAAGAATCTACAGAGACCTTTATTAACAATTTATGTTAACTATAACTCCTGGTCTCAAGGTCACCCATCTAACAAGATATACCATTTTGATTTAGAAAGATGTCACTTGGAACAACCTATACATGTACGTTGCCTGTTTCCTCAAGTCATTTTTTTTTCTCTGTTGTTTTTGCAAACAATTTATAGAATTGAGCAGTAGATACAGTAGTTATGGGAAGGATTCTGTCTGTGTAACATGATGAACAGTATCTGCCACATTAAATCAATCAGTTGAGGGGTTCATTACATGGTCAGAGTCCCTATTTATGCTAAAACATTACTATTTCATTGTCAGTTAATAATAGAATAACAACCTATCTCTATTCTCATATCATCCTTTAGCATAATGTGAATTAGGTTGCTTTCCATAAATATAATTTTTGCCTTTAAACTAAGGTTGAGTTGGCTATTGACTGCTAATCATTTACCTTCCTGTACAACTCAGGTTGATGACATGAGAAAGTTTATGATGACCCCAGATGAGAAGATAGCTCATCATCTTGACCAACGGTTTCTAAATATAGACAGTTGGCAGTTTCCACAAGAAAATGTGGGAACATCAAGGTTCCAAGATTATAACGAAAGTCAAATGGTAAGAAATGTGGAACTGTGTTTTGATATATTCATGAAAGTACTGTATGTAATATATGAATGATAGCCTTTCAGCCATTGTTAAAATAATATGCCCTAATATCTTCAGTCAGCCAGCAGATGTAATAAAGGTATTTTAACAAGGTATAGTTAACAAATCAAAGACAGAAGATATGACATGAATAGAATGTTTGCACAGTTTAAAAGTGTATTATGGTTAGTGTTGATAATATGAAAAAGGATAAATTCAAATGCATGCCAAGGAGTGTGTATGTGGTGTTGTACACTTAATGACCCAGGCAAAGACTCCATTAAAGTCCAATAGGTAAATATAAAAGATAAAGAGGTGACACACACAGCATAAGGTTATATAACCCAAAATAATTTACTGACTAGTGTTACAGTGCACACCTTATTCATTTAATCATTTTCTTTGGCTTCTTCAGCCTCTGGGTTCATACAGAAACTTTGTAATCAAACAAATCAACATTTCCACATCTGTTTCCCAGAGGTGATATTTATGTGTTTTAACTTTGAGAACACTGGAGCTTAGGGAGAAGGAAATACATTTATATCCTTGACTACTACGATAGAGAACAGCTAGTCTATTATTACTTGTGATGTAGTTCTGTGAAATTCTATGAAGTGTGGCACCACTGTAGCATGGTATTTATTTGTGCAGTCAGTTTCAATATTATGTTACTGCTTTACATAGATATACCATGTGCCAGCTACCATGGAAGAAGTTAGTTAGATGGTATTTTTTAGGTTGTTGCTCACCGTGCATGGTTTTCTGCACTAACAATGTTTTATATATGACTAGCCACTTATAACTTAATGTTTATGCAAAAACCCCTTGATTCACAGCTTCAGCAAGGTCAGCTGAGGGGCATATTTATCAAAGTGTGAATTGTCCCATAGATACCTACATTTGAGACGATTTGCCACTTCACTTTGCATATTTGGCAAAGGTCCTTACTTTTTGCAATGTGGCAAATGGTCTCACAAATCTTCATGTTCAGGCAACATTTTACTCAAAAGGACTCGATGATATGCTGACCAAGTGCTAACATGAAAACATAAATGACCTTTATTATTAAATGACCTTTCAATATATGGATTTAAAAATATTACTGGTCTGTAAAAAGGTGTAATACAGTTTAGAAACATGGCTGCAATAAACTGAATGAAAAATTGGTAAACTGGTGTGTATAAGAGTTTGATTCTTCAGGTGCCAACATGAGCTAGAGATTGACTGACATTGAAATAAATGTAGAAAACTATTGTAATTTATGCATCTACTGTATTGTCCAGCAACAATACTACAGACTAAAGAGGTTATTCTCTAAAGTCTTAATGGTTGTGTATATGTGCGAATTTGCCAGATAAAGACAGTCGCAATAGGCTGCTATTGTCGCTGTTGCGTCTTTATAATGAGAATATTGTCCTGACTTTATTATGAGAAAATTGTCGCAATCATAACACTAAAAAATTGTTGCGACTTTACAATGGGGAAATTGTCGTGGATTTGCTTTGGGAAATTCGCACCTTAGTGAAAAACCCCCTGAGGTGCAAATTCAACTGTCGTATTCGCAAACAGCGGATTCCCATAGCAAATCTGTGACAATTTCCCCATTATAAAGTTGCGACAATTTTTAAAGTTAAGTATTCAACAATTTTCCCATAATAAAGTCGCAACTGCGACAATATTCTCATTATAAAGACACGACTGCGACAGTAGCAGCCTATTGCGACTGTCTTTATCTGGTGAACTCGCACCTATACGCAACAATTCGGACTTCAGTGAATAACCGCATAGTGTGGTGATTTTACTTTGGAATTTAAACTCACTCATTGACAAGTATGACTTAGACACAATTCTGTAAATATTGTAAATCAGATTTGCAGTTGTGTTTGATTATTTTGCAATCCAAATCACGTGTGTTTTTCTTCAAAGGAACAACATTTTATTAAAATGCCAGCAGTCAAGGCAGGCAGGGGATGCTTGTCGCAAACCTGGGTCCCCGCGAAGCTTCTTGCCAACTTGTTGCTAACATTGGCCTGATGTAAGGACCTCACACCTTTAATCAATTTCAAAAAGAAAAACAAGCCTCCACTTTTTTGCAAACACACAAGACCTTCTTTGGATGAAAGGGTTAAGACTGAAGCCAGCCGTTCCAATTAAACCTCTGGTCTCATTCCTTTCTCTTTCACAATCCTCTTGTTTTAAATACCAGGCCACAGACTTCGCATGGGTGCTAATTTTCCCATCCTTGTTTTTTATTAAACAGAAAGGTCAAATCTATGAAGTGACAGACCTCAGGAGAAGAGTTATTTAATAAAGCCCCTGCAGAACGCTATGCTGTGTTCATGTAATAACAATAATACTTCATTAGCCTAAGATTAATAAAACTATGTTCTGAGGAGGAGGTAGAAATCAGAAAAATGCCCACTTACACAACAATTCATTTAGCCTACAATGCTTCCTGTTGGTAAGAATTATATTTTTGTCAGAGAAATAAGTGCATTAAAACATGTTTTCTTTGTTCTGAGGTGTTTGTTACAGTATCAACCTCAGGCTTGAGGTATATGACACTTTGTTGACCTATTAGTGTAAAGGTGTGGCAGTACAGTAAGTGGTTCCATTCTTTATTTAGAGTTGGGGCTTTTCTGGATAATAGAGTTTATTTTTGGCTTCTGATTGGTAAAATAAAATGTAGGATCTGGTGCCTTAAATAGATTATTAATGTGCTAAATGGTCATTTTTTAGATCCTACTTACATTTACCTTTCTGAACATTTTAAACTTAAAAACATTTGGGTTCCACGATTGTGGGTGGTTTTTCCATCTACAACTACCCACCTTCCCCTGATTTGCTGTTCAATGGTGACATCATTAACAGGGAAGGTTGAGGCAATGGGGACTGAGATAAGGGACCTCGGAACTGGTATCAGGGGATGGAGAGATTGGTATCAGGGGGATATTTGTGGTCATGGGTAGATGGGGGGACTGGAGAGGTGAGGGGACTGAGATTGGGGAGATGGTGGGGACTGGGATCAGGAAACTGGGATTGGAGGTAGTGGTATCAGGGGATTGTAATATAAATTTGCTTCTGTGTGCAAAGACTAAAATGAGTTACGTTGTATGCCTCTGGCAGGTGTCAAGATCTACAAGGGGTAAAGATGGGAATTCTAGGGGAAGTAACACAAGATGAGGTAGATGCAAGGCCACGGTTCCTGTAGAGTGGAAAAATGATAACTGAAGTCTTTTTTCACTTCCTTCACAGTATTGTAAGACTGACCACCTACTTTCCCACAGGGCACTTTCATCACTCATCTTTTCTTTGAGGAAGGTATTGAGTGTGTTATATTGCAGTAAATGATTAATGGTCAAAGAGGACTATTAGTTGAATTCATTAATAGATGCAAACATTTACAAAAGTCTAGTAACCCACAGAAACTAACTAGAGGTTAGCTTACATTATTGTAGCTCCCTTATACAAGTGAATGCTAGCTGCTGCTTGGAAGCTATTGCCTACTAGACTCCTGCAAAATGACTGCTATATTGATTAATTCTCTTGTGTATATTTGATAACTGGCATTTTGTACATTTTACTATCGTAATGTGGCCAATAGGCCCAATGCTCAGTAATTTGGTTAATTAATATCATAGCTTAAGCTACCTTGTTTAATGGGTTCAGTAATATGACTTATGAGCACATTGCATAATAAACTCAGAAAAGGTTAGATTGCAAAGGGCAAACAGGACAGTAAATTGAAACCTAGCTTGGCTAAAGAGCATTGTAACTTGGCTAATGGACACAGTAACCTTGGTTAATAGGCCCAGTTAACAGATTGATAATAAGCACAATGCACAGTAAAATTGCTAATGGGCATATTTAACAGTAACTTGAATAATGGACACATTGGACAATGAGCGCATTTCAAGTAAGATGGATAATGTCTGCATTGTGCAGTAATGGGTACATTGTTCTTCACTGCTGCTTGCTAAATTGCTTTGCAACCTTTCTTCTGATTGACTCGGACAGTAATTTATGCTAGGTGTATTGCACTTTAAAGAGTATTGTTCACAAATTTTCATTTTTAAGCAATCCTACAACATTTATTTATTGGTACACAGTACTGTACATTTGTTACACTAAAGATGTGCAGGTTTCATGAAATGATTGGGTCTTTTATCAAAACAATTATGCTGTTCTCATCAGGCTAAAATCATGAAAACAATGAATTTTTATAGTACCAAAGCTCTTGGCAGGCTATGGAGCTAGAAATTCCAATTATGGATAGTTAGTGACATAGAGGTAGTTAGTGGCATAGAGGTAGTTAGTGACATAGAGGTAGTTAGTGGCATAGAGGTAGTTAGTGACATAGAGATAGTTAGTGACATAGATGTAGTTAGTGACATAGAGATAGTTAGTGACCTAGAGGTAGTTAGTGACATAGAGATAGTTAGTGGCGTAGAGATAGTTAGTGACGTAGAGGTAGTTAGTGACATTGAGATAGTGACATAGAGGTAGTTAGTGACATGGAGATAGTTAGCAGAGATAAGTGAATTGGCTCCACTATGTGACAATTTGCCCATATTGTAATGAAGTCCATTGTACATAATCAGCATGTTTATGTATTTGTACATGTATATATAACAGTGTATTGTTGCAGCAATTAAGTGAATTGTTTTGATTTGTTGTGTATTATTTTATAAGCATAGTCAAACAAATACTAGCAGTGGTGTAATTGTAGCTCATTTTTTCTTGCACTTCAAAGGCAATTCCTACCTCTTGTTGACTTGGTCACCATATTTTCAAAGTCTTTTGAAGGAAAAGTCTCCAGAACAGGAGCAAAACCATCTTAATCATTTTCATTTTGTGAAGACAAACTTAGAAAACCACACCAGTGTCTAATGGATGAATTGTTATTTCGACGCCTGTTTTTGCATTCATAGAGAAAAGGCACGAAGTGACGTATCAATATGTGTTCAGTGTAATGTTGCAAACTGTGATATAATTCACCACAACTCCTATCTGAAAACATTGTAACCAAAGTGACTATGAAGACTGAACCCTTGGAAGACAAAAATTCAGTTCACTACAGTTTTCACAATAGTGCGTCTGTGATTTTCTTCAAACAATAATATGAAATTTGGAGAAATAACACTAGGACGAAATAGGAAAGTTAAAAGTTAAAGCCAAAAACATACACAATCAAAACCATCATAATCCCAGTGGAAAAATTGAGGCAGAATGATTGCAAATTGGTTCAATATGGATTTTTACCACTTTCTTGTGTCAATTCTCCTATTTATAAATATGCCTCAAACTGTAAAAAAATTTGCATCAGAAACACATTTTGCATGGCTATGCAGAAGTCAGCGACACCCTCTATTATTCATTTGTCATTTATTTTTTAAGGAAGGACCTGATACAATAACCTTAGATATAAAGGTACAATGTGAAAAAAAAAAAAAAATCTGTAAATAGAACGTTTTTTTCCCCCGGCTTCACTTGTGCTTCTTACATGACAATCCTGCTCCCATGTCATCCATGTCAGAAAGTAATTTCATGCTTCAACTAACATGACCTGTTCTGCGATCGAGGATGGAAGATTTATAAAAAGAAAAAAAAAAATTCAATAAATGCACTGCCGCAGTCTGGTCTGTGTTAAAATATATCAGCCTGCATAGTTCATAAATTCCAGTTTTTGGAAAAAAAATTTTAGAACTAATGACCCAAACTCTGATTCTGTGGTTAGGACATAACCATGTAGCCATTTATCGCAGTAGTTTTTTTTGTCATGATTCAGCTCAGTTTCTAGTACATTCCAATATCAGTGACAGACTGGATGTAAAATACTTTGCTACAATTCACTTCTCTCTCTCCCCTAGCCTTATTATAAAATGATTCCAAATGGTTTCACCTGCACTAAAAGCTTAGCAAATGTGCCCATAGAAGATAACCGTCAATGTTACTTAATAAAATGTGACCCAAAATGTAAGAAATTACCTTTATATATGCTTTGTGAACAGTTTTCCTTGCTTTGCAGACTGGACCTCTTAATGGAACAAGACCAAAGCCTGCACAGTGTGGTGAGTTCAGTTCTTCGATAAGGTCTTTCCAGGTTCTTTCCGAAAATTAAAATTCTTTTTTTTCAGCTTTATACAAAGGAATGTGGAGAGCAAATAAACCAGTTTTCTAGGATATACTTTTTGTTGAATATTCCTCCAAGATATCCTTATTAATTAGAATTTCTTTCCTTCGAGTCAATTCGATAACATTAAACGAATGAAAGTGAATGCTAACATTATAGAAAGAAACACTTTATTATAAAGTCCTTTTCCATTACCAGCAGCTGCTGATTGGAGGAAGACAAACCAAAAGAGTTGCCACCAATCAGCAGCTGCCAGTGACAGCAATGAGGTCAATCAGAAATTTGAGGTGAGTAAGAGTATGCTCCCAGTGATGTGCAGATTAGTAGGATAAGTCCCCTTTGCCCCTTTCTTCACTTCAACAAATAATAAAGTACTGTTGCATACTCAGAATCTGTACCAATTTATTTGTGACATAACCAATATAATACACAAAATATTATTTTCATGCGCCCGTGTCCTGCTTTCCAAATCACAACTGTCTCACCATTTGGCCAAGAGACAAGCTATCTTTTTTAACAGAGAATCAGTAAAATAATAGGGATCCTTTGGATCCAATGGATTGTATGACCATAACACAGCTCTATTGTTCCCAGCTGAGATTGAAACCAGGAACACAGAGTTACCAAAGCACAAGCAGAGGCATTACATCTGGGAAGAAAGGGCAGGCACTGAACAATTGCTATTCATGTGCTATGTTATAGAGACCAGGAAGCATGCTATACTGTAGGGACGCTGACTGTACTGAAAACTGCAGTAATTAGATAAAAGGAAGAGAGGCCACATATTCTTACATTACCTATCTATTCTGCTCCTGTAAAACTAACATATTCCTTCTCATTCCTTTTCTGTTTATTGTATGTTCATATCTATTCCCTAACCACATTTTGTCTGTACCACATCAGCACAGAGATACCATAATGAATATTACACTCATCTGTAAAGTAATTTTTCCTTACACTGGGGCGCAGTTCCTGATTGTGTTTGATGCACGGCCGCTGATGTCATGTCTGTGTATTCTGCTGCTCTTTAGATTGAATCAACAAATATATGAAATATTCTATAGAGATTATGTATCAAAGTGAACAAAATACTGCCTGTTTGATGAAGTAATAGAGCTCCTGAAGCAATAGAAAACAGGTAATTTTGTTTAAATGGAAGCAGCCAAACACTTAGATAGAAAGATATAGATAAAAACACTGTACATTGACAAATATATGGATCCTTAAAGTGGACCTGTCATCTTGGCAGAAAAGTCAATAGAGGGAAGCATTCAGTTCACAAATAAAAATTATGCCAATATAGTAATGCGTATCACCTGAGTGTTTCCATGGTGACTGGAGCTTTCTCTGACAGCACATAATTTACAGTGTGGTTCCCCTAGTTTAATTGTTTCACAATCATATCATGGGGTACCTGACTGTGAACCACAATGACATATTTCTGGAGCCCAGAGATGGATTAAGAGTCAATTAGACCTTAAGCAGATTGGTGGTTAGGGTCCTATATTCCTCCAATTGTAAACCTAAAAATATTCTTTTATAGTAAGGGACTATCAATGGGCCCCCTACCAGTCCTCGAGCCCTAGGCAGGAACCTAGAGTGTCTTGTGCATAATCTGGCTCTACTGGAGCCATACAGAGCTCTAGTTGGGCAGGAACTACCTTCATTTTAAGTTGTAAGCTGATACATTATAAGCTGTTTTTCCCCACTGATGGTTATACTATGGCGACAGATCAGTATAATATATACATTAATTTATTCAACTGTATTTTTTAACAGCAATTACTTAAACATACCTTTATTGATGTGCTTTGTGTGTGTACACTTTTTGTGGTTTTCAAATCAGAATCTACTTAAAAAGAAAATGTAATTGGTAAACCACTTATGGTGTCAAGTCAGTGGCCAGACAAAGTAACCCAATAAATATTCAAGTGTTGATTAGAATTCAAATCTGCATGGACCTCTCTAATGCAAAGGCTTAATTAGCAGAAACTAACACAGTGATCTGCACATGTGTCCATCTTCAGCTCCATTCAGTATTTGAATACAAAAAGTAGAACAGCATTCATCAAAAAAGTCACTCCCAACTCACTTTTGTCTGACGTATGACCTCTCTATTTCATCAGAAAGAAAAAATTCACTTGTGGATGCCTGTGAAGAAAGCTGGACACTTCTGACTCCTGTACCTCATGTGAGTAATTCTGAAAACGTACCAAAAATGGAATTTTTCTGTGTTTTCACATCAGTTTAACACTTATTATTGTAGTTTCAGTTGTTAAAGTGAGGTGAATTTGTTCAGCAGTAAATCCTCAAATAATCCAGATAACAACCACCTCTTTAAGCAATATCTACATCAGGACTGGCCTCACTAGCACAAAAAAAAAACATTCTTCAGACTGGATAACCCCTCTATTTAATGTTACTGCGATGCCTTTAAGAGATGATCGGCTAATGGCACTTCTTCTGAGGGCCTCTCTTTTGGGTCATTCTGTCCAGTTCTTTTAAGTTTTCCATATTCAGCTGTTTAGAGTCAAAAGTATAGTAATCCTAAGGCAGTTATAACAATTATAAACATTATTGCCAAGATAATGTGTCAAGAATGACAGGGAATAAAAGTAAGGGCTTATTTATTTATTTAATAATAAATCTATAATCTAAGCATTTCTAAAATAATAATGATTGAACATTCAAGAACATCATTATGTTAAGTGCCAGGATTTTCATAGGGTTTTCAAAAGAATGTTTAGATAGAAAGTAGGTAAGACTGAAAGAAGATAGAAAGTTCATCAAGTTTAAAGTCTCCTACAAAAGACCATAAAACAAAGAACACCAGGGAAGCTCCTTATAACCCAAAAATCCCTATGAAGGCATGCATGACTTAAATTATATCAGTTTATAATCATGTTTATATAGTTTACAGCATACTCTGAGACCTGAATAGATTGGTACAATCCATTTATACAATAAATGGAACAGTCCTCCTGACAGACCCCATGTTTTGTGTTGGACAGATAAGCATCAGGGCCATTTTATTTTTTTCCCCCGGCAACTTTTAGTTTTTATAAAACTTTTCTAAAAAATATTTAAAGGTGAATTATTTCGCTTAGATTTGTTTGCAATAAATATATCCTTAGACTGAAATATCCCTTTTTGTAACCAAGCGTCTTATAATATGTCTCAGTATTGCTAAAACATTTCCATTTCAGAGTTTATTATCTCTGATAAACATAATATTCAGTGCACCTATCAGAAAAAAATACAAAATACAAATAGAGAATTGTAAATGGACCCAGCAATTTTAAAATGGAATCTTTTTTTTAAGAGAGATTTCAGTAGTATATTTTAACTGTATTATCAATATAAATTGTTTTGCATTCTAGTAAATTGTTTTCTGACATCAACAGTGCTTATATTCTTGTATTAGAAACCTTGATCATAATGAGGGAATAGTATTCCTTTAAGTAGTCAAAATATAGTCGAAATGTTTAGTTCATGAACAAACACTTTTTTTTTGTTCCAGGATTACAGTAATCTGCTGATGAATCCTAAAACATGACCAAAAATTAATTATACTCATCAAAAAAGAGCAGATTTTTGTACACACGTCCAAATAATATAGCAATGAGGAAAGCAATTACTTTTCCATCAAAGAACTTGATAAATTTGGGCTATTTAAAAAAGTGACTATGGTTTTTCTCTATTTTAGTAAAATGCCTAGGAATTTAGAGATATAGGTTGGGTGTGTTTTTAAAATATTGAAAATGTTCTGCAAGCTTTGGAAATGAACATGCAAATAGTATTACCTGGCTGCACCAGTCTACTCTGCTCCTGATGTAGCTTGACAAATTGGAGCTCCCACAGTGGCTGCCAAGTAATCAGACTGTGACAAATGCCTTACTAGTAGCAATTTGTTTTCATTTTACTGAAAATATCCACCGTCGCCTAAACAATGCAGCCACAATTTGTTTTTTTTTCCTCAGTCAAAAAGATCTGGTTGAAACACTACATTTCCCTCTGAATTATTAATGTTTTCTTTTACTACCTGATGTCACTATAACTATGCCTTACAACTGTTAACCCGTTAAGGAATCTGCAGATCCAGTATTGCACTGGTACTAAACTGTAGCTTTGCAAACCCAAGACTTCATCCCCATGTCACAATGATCACTGTGGTTGGAACCTTCAGCAGGCTGATCTTCTAGGAAAAACAATCACAACACGTTAAACGCATCACTCAATAATGTTTTGGCTTAGACATTGGCATTCAAAAAACATAAAGCTACAAGAAGTGCTGGGGGAAGATTTTGATTACCAAGATAATGAAGAATAAGAGATCACGCAAAAAATAAAGTGAAAAAATGAAAATGTAAGAAAGACAACAGGATGGGAAATGTTTTGTTTAGCCTTCTTTCTTGGTAAAACATGGAGGCTATTGGTTTGAAAAATGATTAGTAAGAAATTTCATACAAGTATTCTGCAATTTCCGTGGAAATTGGAGACACTGCAAATCTAGGAGACACTGCAAATAATTAGGATGCCAATCATTTGACCCTACTGCAAATGATTGGAATTTACAGGGTTTTTTTTTTTGCTTTTGTCAGAGCCATGGTTTGACAGTTTTCATGGTGGTGTGAGAGAGGCCTCCCAATGAGCTATTGTTTTCTCAGGCCCAGTTAATGGTCTGTGGGCAGGCGGCTTATAAAAAGTGATAACCCTCTACCAACATTTTCTCATTTACTGCCCCACCACCTCCCAACAAATGAAGTAAAAAGTAAGTGCTTCTGTGAGACTTTTGAGAACTAGGGTGAAAGTATTATGGGAAATATGCAAAGGAAAGTGGAATCAGAGAAACCAAATCAGCAAAAAATCCCGAGACAAGTCGTATTGTACAAGTGATTACCCAGCTGACCCAAGCTACTGGATAGGAAATAAGAAAGGAGATAATGAGAAGAGAAAGTAAGATCATTTCAAATTATAAAAAGGTTCTTATTTTTCTACTGAATGCCAAATACAGGAAGTTTATTTTCGTTAGCTTTCATGTTTAATTTAGTATTATATAGGTTTTAGCAAATGGCGTTACACTTTTTCTCTTCTGTTCATTGTATTTTTCTATCAGGTTTTTCATTGCTGAACATTTAGCAGAAGTGAATATTGAGCAATACTATCAAATCACTATTTCCTCTTGTCTTGACATTTGTTTTAGACCATTTCACATCAGTTTTTGTTCTTTTGGTCTGTAAATCTGGAGATTTTGGCACATTATTTTGCCATTTTCATTAAAGTCGGGTTTTACATAATTATCATGCTGATAAAAATGGCTAGTGAAAAATGATAAAGTCATAGTAAAAGAGCAATGACTAAAAAAAATACATACGTGAAATGGTCGATCCCTTGTAAAGTTACATGTAAAACACAGGGCCAGTGATAAAAATACATCACAGTAATGTAACGCTATTTATATCTCTTTAGGCAGTCACATGCATCCACTTGGGGAAATAAATCCACAGCTCACCCAGTCACCCCAGGATTATAGGCCCCGCTTACATATGGAGTAGTGCCTTTACCCTTTACTTCAATAATGGGTCC
Source organism: Pipa parva (assembly GCA_019650415.1). NCBI lineage: Eukaryota > Metazoa > Chordata > Amphibia > Anura > Pipidae > Pipa > Pipa parva. The sequence continues at coordinate 22,256 of WMED01002255.1, forward strand.
CAGAGATTCTTCATAACAATAGGAACTGTTTATTTACATATACACACATAGAAATCTTCATACACATATACATCCAGTATATAGTTACCTCCTCTGGTGTACAATAGGATCCAGGGAGCTGCTCTCACTCCTCAGTGCGGGTATTCCAAGCTCTGGACATAAACATAAGGTCCAACTTGCTGTTCTGAGGTCCGACAATGCCTGGGTCATTTCCCCAGCAGAGTGTCAAGGCCCTTTTACTACTTTTGAGACGCTTTAATGAAATCCTAGGAGGAATTCCTACCCTTTTATGAGGGGGAACTTTGATGGTAGTCTAGAATAGAGATCTTCATCTCTCTACAGGGATCCTTCATCCCACCTGAGGACGGCCCTGGAACCAAACCCCGGCCTGGTACAAGGCCTGGGACTAAAGACACTGCCTACTTCCTGAACACTTCTATTTATAGACTGGGGAATCTGCCTCCCAGCTATAGGAGGAACATTAATCACATTACTTCTATATTAATACATAACTCCACTAGGTGGCTCTAGTGCCACATTTGTAACAATTACATATTAGGCCATCTTTATGGCTAAACCAAGCATATACTATTGGTAGGAAATGGAGTATAACTATTTTCATTTCCTACAATAACATAAAAGATAAAACTAAAATCACTTCAAATCCTAAAATATTTTGATATTTACCTTTATGGAGAAGAAGAAGAAAGAAAAGACTAGAAGAAGAAAGACTCTTCATGCAAACCATCTGCCAATTCAGAATTAGTGGGTAAAATCTCTTTTTAATCTAATTATTGGCAACCAAACCTGATCATTGATCAACCACCACCGGATACATTTAATAATCAGAACAAAAATGTCTTTTTTTTTCTAGTGATTTTTTTTTTTTTTTCTAACATCCTAATGCAGGTGGTGAAATATACTTTCATATAATTTTCATAATTAAAAAAAAAATAAAAAATTAAATTGCTGATGTTAATAATAATCCTCTTGTGGACAGTGAGAGTTGTTTTGGTAGAAAGATCTAACTTTTTTAGTGCTTTCTTTTAAATGTTTTATGCAAAATTATATTAACACAGAGTCAGGATTCCAGTCCCAAACAGTTCTGATCACGTCAGTGAAACCAAGGGACTTATCAGTGAGAGTGTAAATTTCACTGTATATTCAGGTCACTTTTGGTTGCTACTCTTCACTAGTCGTGAGTTCACTACTCTAAGCAGCAGATTTCCTTAGCAAAGAAGCACACCATGTCAGGCGCAGTTTTCTGCATAGTGCAGCATAGTTAGTCGTAGAATACAAATAGATGCATAATAATGAAACTTCCACCAGTTACGTGCTGTGACATCATCCTCATAATGTAAACTCAAAAGAGATTTCCGATTTTATTGTGTAATAAAATAACACAACGTTTCGGGGTCAACCCCTCTGATGAAGGGAGGCGGTTTCCCCCCGAAATGTTGTGTTATTTTATTCCGAAATAAAATGAGGATTCCCTTTTGAATTTACACAGTGAGCAGCCTGGATTCATTTGTTTTGAACACGTTTTTTCGGGTTAGCTGGAGCCCTTCTTGGCTAGCTCCTGGATAAAGTAAAGGTGAATGTGACATGACTGTTTAACTTTAAATCATCCTCACAATGTCCCACTAACTTTATTAAGTGAAAAATACATCCCTTTCTATGTCACCTTATCCCTAGTTCATGTTGTAACTTGGTCCCAGTATTTGTCACTTTTGAATGAGCAGTCGCCTTACACCATATAAGAGCCCTGCCATCAACCCTACTTTACAAAGTGAAATAAGAAATTCACTACTACAAAAGACTCCGAAGTTTGATGCAAAGCCGAATTACATGTGAATGTGCATGAAAAGTAATGTGAGGAGCACAGTAAGTCCACAACTGTCACAAGCATCCAGATTGGTTGTGCATTCATCATATCACAGAGTTCAATGAATAAGCTCAGTGGTGGTGAATGGATTCAAATTTGGACTTGTACACAACTGTTTGGACTTTTATAAATAAGCCCCCTAAATCCTAATTTTTCCTTTAAACTAGAAGTGGAGACACTCTATCTTATAATTTCCTACCTTGTCTCTTTTTTACCTGTAGGTAAGGAGTCACTGTTATACACCAAAGAAAATAAGTCCTGTACTAACTGAAGAAGATCTACAAGAGACACAAAATAATATAGATAATTTGCTATTCCACATGGAGACTTTGGTAGGTTTGTTACATGACTCTAGACCAAATGCACTTGATTTAATCTCATCCTGGCTGTGGGGTATCTTTTTTTAAAATAAATAGATAAAATCAAAATTAAAATAATAAAAAATATTAATTCAATGGTTTCTTTTACTTATTAAATTAATAAGCATGTGTATAAATGTGGAGGTATGCACCTTCAGCAATGAAAAGGAAAAAACTATGATTAAGTGCCAGCTGGCACGAAACACATAGGGGGTAATTCAGCAAAGTCCAAATTTGCATGTGTTGTTGACTTCGCGACAATTCGA